>CAUYLG010079048.1:0-29358 GCA_963573385.1 Cacajao melanocephalus | reverse complement strand
ACTAGGCAGTCATAAAAAACGATGAGTTCGTGTCCTTTGCAAGGACGTGGATGAACTGGAAACCATCATTCTCAGCAAACTGTCACAAGAATGGAAAATCAAACATCACATGTTCTCACTCATAGGCAGGTGTTGAACAATAAGAACACATGGACACAGGGAGTGGAACATCACACACTGGGATCTGTTGGGGTTGGGGGGCTAGGGGAGGGATAGTTGGGGGTGGGGAGGTTGGGGAGGGATAACATTGGGAGAAATGCTTGATGTAGGTGACGGGGGGATGGAGGCAGCAAACTACCATGGTGTGCACCTATGCAACAATCCTGCAAGTTCTGCACGTGTGCCCCAGAACTAGAAGTATAATAAAAAAAAAAAAATAGAAACATTAGAAACAACATAAATGTCCAACAATGGTGGACCAGTTTAATATGTTTATGTATATTATCTCAAACAACTGACTACTATCTAATTATTAAAATTGTCACAGTGGACATCTCTTGTTTTAACTGCCAGGAATTTTTCTTTCATTTAATAGTAGTATCCCAATTTTTCTTTAGGATAATAACCCTGCTAACATTATACATAACCCTGATGGTGGCCACCTTCCCTTGGCCCAATGGTAAGCTTGTGAGCCAGGACTGGATGGATGTTCTGGGCATACAATTTGAAAGGCAAGAGCTCTGAAGTTGAAATGTATTCACTCTATCTTGAATAAATTATGTATTGCATTCTTCTTTCTCAATTCATGAAGCAAGACGATTCCTTAAAATCTTTCTTTATATTTCCTTAAATTTTGCAAATTTCCCTGCATTGTACACATAAATTATTTTTCCATTTAGAATAACTAGAGCTGGTCTTTTGCAAACAAAAACGCTAAATGATAAAATTGGGTTTTAGAAAAACGTTTTGTTGACCTGGAGAAAGAGTTACAACAAATTACTCCATGAATAAAGTAACTTGTAAAACCATGTAATATGTTCAATACAAATTAATACATGAATACATGTATATAGAAAAATGCATCTGTAAAAATATAATTAGTGTTTCTAGGAGATAGTGTTGTTAATTTTTATTGTCTTGTCTTTGTTAATTCTTCTTTTTCAAATACGTTAGAATACCTATATATTACTTTGTCAATCAGAAACATATTTTGAAACAGAAAAAAAAAAAAACTCTCATTCTTGATTTTAAATGTCAATTACTTAATTAAAAAACTTATGAAGAATGCTAAATTAACTTAAGAACCAAAGGAAAGAATAAATCTTAGTTTGTTTACTCAAATAAGAACCTGAAGCTTCAACATAGAGTGACATGTTGACCATAACCAGAGTACTTGGTTTGTGACTTAGGCAGGCCTGAGGTAAGTGGGGAATGTGACTAGCTCTTTTGGAGGATTTAATTCTACTGGTAACTTTGAGCATGGCTGATGAAACTCAAATATTCCTCACAATAGCCCCCTAAATCCTTTCTATCTCTTCAACTCTTATATCTTCTCCTTTTTGTATTGCTTCATTACGACTTGTGATAAACCCAGTTCGAATCTCCTTAAGCAAATAAATAAATAAATTGGATTTATAAACTTCAGTAATAAAAAAGTCCAAAGAGAAAAAGCTTCATACATTCAAATAATGTCTTCAGGAGTCAATCTCTGGATATTAAATCAGTTTTCCATTGTGTTGGCTTAAAATATATAAAGGAGCTCTTGGTGATGCCCCAAAAGCTCCAAATCTATGTCTTTTCTGATTAAGTGTAACATACAAGATATTTTTGTTTTCAACAATTCAAAGTCCCAAACTGAGTCTTCTGGTACAATGAGTCATGTGCCCATCTATGAACAAATCACTGTTGACCAAGGGATTGTGATTGGCCAGGACAGATTCACCTACCCATTGGGCCAGAAGGGGATTAAGTCTATTCCACCATGTGGAATAAGAGCAGGGGTAGAGTGGATGCCCAAGGGAAACACTAGTTCTGTTACCAGAAGGGTAGTCCATTTGGAACAGGCAAAACTAGCAAATATTTACCTCACCATTTCTTTTTAAGATCTATACAAGTATGAGATGAGAGTGAGGACTGAAGTTTTGAAATGTGGCTATTCTTTTCTCTTTGAAGCTCTGTTACAAAGAAAATGACCACCATGAAATAAAAGATGTCAGGAAATCTGAGCTTTGCTCTTAGCAATATCAAAACAAGATTATTAGATATCTCTGAGCATAGGTTTTGTCATTTGAAAATTGTGGAAGGGAGGAAAGGGAGTAAGAGAACAACAAGATGTGCTCTAAAATGCCCTTGTAACTTAGTTGTTTGCTTTAAATTACATTTTAAACCTTTTTTGTCTTCTCTCTCATATTAGCCTCAAAATAGACTTTGAAATTCTTTGTGTCCCTCCTTTCCCACCAGGAACTCCCCTGCATTGCACTTGCTTTCTTTGTGCTTGCTTAGAAATTCCAGGAGCTAATCTTAAAATAAAACAGGCATGGAGACCCAGTTATGCAATTCTCCCCATCTAGAGATTGCCTTAAGGATGTTAAGCTACAACCAGCCATTGTCAACATGGCGTCAGCACATACTACACATGAACAATGACTCAAGACAGCCATTGGAACAAGACACACAGATGCTGCACTCTGCCCCACTCCTGCATGTTTCACACACCAGTTTTCCCTTTTTAAATCCCTTTGTTCAGCCTAAACTTTTGAGATGGTTCTTTTGAGGGCTGCGCCCAACCATCTCCCAACTGCTAGCATCTGATAGAGCTGTTTTCCTTTCATCACACCTTACTTCTCCTATTTTGGCTTTTGAACAGTGAGCAGCCAGACCTGAGTTCAGTTACACCATCAGTTCCAAAATTCTATCTTCGGCTAGGCCTGATTTCAGTTAAGATTCTTGATTATAAAAATCTTTGTTTTTTCCCTTTAAGAAAGTGTTATTTCGAATACATCATGCCTTTTAAAAAAAAAAATATATATATATATACACAATGAGAATAAGCTTATTGCTTGATGATCAGGTTTTGAGTAAAAACAAAACTGTAATATCTGATGACAAATATGTAAGGAACATTTTTTATAAAAGCATGAATACATATTTTGATGGGATTGCTTTTCAGATCTAACAGACTAACACATGATTTGGATGCTTTTGCAGGAAAAGGATAATGTGTTAGGAACAAATTAGAGCTCATTATGAAAACATGGTGCACTAATACCAGGTACAGAAATTATGCCATCAGAGTCCAAAGAGTGTCCAGCAAATTTTAATTTTCATTTTTCAGTGATCTCTAAAGAGGATGCTATAGAAGCTTTGATAGAAAAATTAGAGGTATCCTTTATTGAACATCTGCTATGTGTGTGTTCTCCTTAACACTCTATTATAAAGCATATTGTGGCATTATGTATAGTGACTACAAGGTAAAATACGCATATGAGAAAATTAAGACTTAAAAAGATTAAACTTACTTAAGTTCATAAATCTGGTAATTAGCAGAGATGGATATGTTCTCAGGTCTCTTGTACCTTCTGAGTGTGTTGTTGTTTTCACTTTGAGACCATTCCTTTTTGTAATCTCCAAAGAGAGAGTGCCTCACAATCTTGCCTTGTATTTGGAAAAGTGTCCCCTAGAAATATCTTTGGCACATTTGAATTTCAGGCAAATGTATACCAATTGATGGACAGTCTATACTAATGCAGGAGGAGTTACAGCTTTTTTCTAAATTGCTATTATCTAGCAGAGAATACAAAACTTTGACTTTAAAAAGAGTGAATTGGCTCCTATTTCTAAACCCAGACATACAGTTAGTAGTGATCTTGCAGAAACTGTATTACTAGAATGTCTTGCAGAAACATTACATTTGGTTGCTAATGTAGGATCTGTTTTTTAATGTGGCACTATTAATTTCTCTTTGTTTTTCATGTTATCTTTGGAAAAACAAATAATAAAAATAAAAATAAAACCCTCATTTGAAGGAACATGCCTCTGAAGCAGGTGGCACAAACGAACTTAGCAGCTGAAAATGTCTTACTCTCTTAGGAATGGTGATTGTTTTTTATTAAATCAGTGGACATAGGTCAGCAGAGCTGCCTTCAGTGGTAATTTGGGATAAATCGAGCCCTAAGGCAATCAAGGCAAAGATTTCCTATGTGCATGTTAATTTGAGTGTCTCACAGTGCCAAAGGCAGTAGCAGAACCCGCAGCAAAGAACATGCTAATAAAGTAGCTGGATAGCTGTACAGGGAAACAGAAGCTGAATAGGTCACCAGTCTTAGTTCGGCCACAAGATTTGTTTCTATTCTAAATTTTCACAGCAAAGTATTATACAAGCTCAGGTAAATCTCAAGAGGTTAAATAATGATTCACAAGCCAATTGGAATGTTTCCATTTTAGATGTAGTCATTATTTTGGTAATGTCATTGATTGCTTAATTCTGCTAGTTTCTTTAACAGCAAGGGGAAATGGAAACCATTCCTGTAATTGCCAACATACAGCTTTACACAGAAACCAGTTCAACTGGAATGAAACCTATGCCAGGCTTTCAGTTAATGAGGTTTCTCAATCAATCCTCAACTGTTGCTGAGTGCCTGCTCTAGGGTACTCCACGTAAATTCTTAGATTTTTTAATGTAGTACTACATAAGAACTTGGAGGAAAAGGAAATGAGTTTGCCTTAAGAGACCAACTTTGAAAATCAATGTATAAACCATCAGTAAGCAAATTTATCTCAGATTGAATAGCTCCCCTGGCTAATGGTAATCTGATTGAATGAAACATATGAAAGGAAGACTGTGTTAATGAATGGAAAAGTGAATTTCCTGGTGGTGGGTGGAGAGTGGTTGTAAGAGACTGAAAAGCAAAGGTAGAAAGTAAAAATCCAAACAGCGAGAAGGAAATCCAGCCAACTCAAGTATGATGCAAATTCAGCATAGGAATACCCCAACTCTAAGGGCAAATACAAATTAAGAGGCTTAAATTTCCCTGTTAAAAATAAGAGAGGAGACTATTCTCCCTTTCCCTTTTCTTCAAGCATTTACTTTTAAAAGCTTGTAAACTCTTTTTCTTCTTTTTAAAATATATGTGTGAACCCTTTGACAAATTTAATAAGCCTTTTGCCAGCCTAATGACCCAAAAATGTCTTTCTCAAGGACCTCAGAACTATCTCTTTGAAATGTAATCTTCAAGGAACATAGCGTCTCTACCTCCCAGTTTCTGTAGGAGAATGGGAGCTAACATCAGTGGAAGCCTCATTCCAAGTTGCAAAACTATCTCCTGTCATAAATATGTGAGAAATTGATTTTTCTTTTGAATAAAGCCAATAAGCTGACACAGAGTCACCCCAATTACCAAGTGAAATGAGGACAAACCAGGTGTGACAAATGGTGTTGTTAAGTTCTCTCACTGGAAACCTAGTTATTCTTCAGCTTGAGAACATTTATGAAATGGACTGTATCTGTTGCTATATAAGAGGGTGAGATCTCTTTTTGCCTTTGCAGGCTCTTTAATAGATTGCCTGTGATTCACATCACATTGTGGTTTAATGCATTTGCAATAATAAACTTGTTTTCTTTATCTTTTCATCTTTGCAGTAAGGTTTTCTGGATTGGGCAGAGGTTTTGTTTCTAATTATATTTTACCAAGACAACTTCCTTTGCTATGGTCCCGTGTTTATTCCAAACTCCTGATTATAAGTGATTTTTCCAAAAATGAATGTGTCCAATGCATTAAATAGGTGAAAAATGTTGACTTGCATGATTATTCTTTTCACTGGAAAATAATAAGCCTTTGATTATACAGATCAGCCTCTATGAGTTTGATTATTGTTAATACATTCTTAAAGAAGAGTTTGTTCTTGATATGCTACCAAGTTTCTACATTTTTAGTTCTGAGAACCAGGCTCCAGTCTCTGAAATTGCTGAGATTAATGCTATTCTGTGAGGAATAAACAGCCAACAGGTCTTCCCTAGTGAATTTAGACATGCACATTTTCATACAAAATTTCTTCAGAAACAAGAAGATATTAGATTGGAAAAATTGTCTCCCTGTCAAGAATTGATAAATGTTCAAACAAATGTTATCTGGTGAGGTGTTGCTCTTACTTAGCTTTGGACTGAAAAAAGGTGAATATTGATGAGCCTTCATATTTCAATCTAAGATACCCAGCTGAATTTATCAAGGCAGAAGGAAACAGGTATTCTACTAAGGAATAAAGAAAAAATAAACTCATTATTGTACAGTGTTTCCTTCCTAACATCTCAGATACAGGGATTGGTAGACAGCAGATGGAGGATACCACTTTCTTTTGACCTTAGCATTACTGTCCACTGTTTCACATGTACAAAAGTGTTGTGTTTTTGGTTTTGTTCTTTAACTCAATAACCTCACCACTGGCAGAATGTGATAATCTACAATTTATAGAGGTTTATGTTATGTACCTATGGAAATACCTGAAAAGTATGCTTGAGTATCCATACTCTTAAGTAGCACTGAAAGAGAAAAGAAACATGTATTTTCTGAGACACTTCAAGTTCCATTGATTATCTGGAGCTGACCTTTTATCTTGATCACATACGTGGCTCTTCCACTTGAAGCCCTAATGAAAAGCTCTCAATTTCATTTCTTCAATGCTCAATTTGTCATCTAGCCTCTTAAAATAGTAGCGTGCCTTTTACCAGAGCAATTTGATCTTAATATATCAGCTTTTCTCTGTTGACAAAAAAAAAGCAAAGTCCGTAAAAATATATCTAGGTTTATTCTGAGCCAAACCTGAGTGACCATGGCCCAAAGCACAGTCTCAAGTGGTCCTGAAAACATGTGCCCAAGGTGGTGGGGTTACAGCCTGGTTTAGTACATTTTTTAGGGAGATATAAGATATTAATCAGTATATGTGACGTATACATTGGTTTGGTTCAGAAAGGCAAGACAACCCAAAGAAGTGGGGGTGCTTTTAGGCCATAGATAGACCCAAAGATTTTCTGAATGGCAATTGATTGAAAATGTTAAGTTATTTTCTTAAGACCTAGAATCAATAAGAAAGGAGTGTCAGGGTTAAGATAAGGGGTGTGGAGACCAATATTCTTGTGAAGTCTCATAGATGGCTGCCCTTAGAGACAGTAGATGGCAAATGTTTCCTATTTATACCTTTAAAGGGTGCTAGATGCTAGATTCTCGGTTCATCTCTTCGGGATTGGGAGGGCTTGAAGAAGAAGCATCTAGTTATGTTCATAGAGATCTTTACAGATGCAACTGTCCCCCAGAAAAGATGACTCTGCGAGGCTATTTCAAAATACGGTCAAGAAACATATTTGGCGGTAAAATATATTGATTTCTTTCATTATCTGTCATGTGATGTTATGCCAGAGAAATGCTGGAAAGTAAGACATGCTATATAGGGATATATAAAACCCATCTGATAAGATATTATGGTTTGCAGAGCATGACTCCCCAGTCCCCTTAGGAATTTGAGCAAGAGAGAAAAAAGGTCAGCATTTAGGCCTCATTTCTATACTATATATAACCTAAACCTATGGATATAATCTCACCTAGGCACGCTCAGGCTGGACACCTATATATTGCTGAAGATACAAAGCCACTGAAATTTATTTTACTTGAAGTTTGAGGTACTTAATTTAGATTCTAGAGTATCTTACTCTCCAGCTTTTCAATTTCTGGGTTTTTTTTCTAAGTAAGAAATCTTTTAGTTTGTGAATTCTTGGTTTTATATTAGCTTAAATTTTGGTTATGAAACATTTTGGTGGTGTGCCATGGACTAAATTAGATTTTCAAAATTATTATCCATTTGAACTTTATCCAGAAACTAAAAATATTAATGAATATAGTGGCTGGTTTCATTTTAATCTCATCCCTAGTTTCCATGCATTGTAAGAAAAAAAGGTAGTAGATGATTAGGCTAATAATCTCTAAGATTTACTCCAACTTCAGTCCCCAAATGCATAACATATATAATCATTGTCCATCGTACTCATCAAAGAAGAAAAACAGCAAATATAGAGAAAATGGCCATTTGGCAATGGGAAGAATAGTCTACACACTTTCTTTAATCTTCCATCTGTTTTTAAAATGGAAATTAGGCAGAGGGGAGAATGAATGAGAATGAAGAATGTTAAAAACTCACTCTGTATTTCCAGTCCTAAATTAAACAGCACTTCTGAACTTCACCATAATACCTGTTTGTCTATCTATCCATCCATCTATTTCTACATATAATCACATTAAAATACATACAACATATGTATGTGCACACACACTTAAACTCACATACACAAGATTTCTCCTTTCTTTTCTGAATTATACATACTATTTCATACCTTGCTTGTGATTGAGATCCATATTTGAAGTTTCCTTCCTAGAGTTTTTTTTATAAATTCTTAATCTTTTCAAAAACTTGTTTTAAAAATGTTCTATTTTATCATATATTACAGGAGTTAAGAAGAAATGACTGGTGGGGCGCAGTGGCTCACGCCTATAATCCTAACACTTTGGGAGGCCGAGGCGGGTGGATCACGAAGTCAAGAAATCGAGAACAACCTGACCAATATGATGAAACCCCATCTCTGCTAAAAATACAAAAATTATCTAGGTGCAGTGGCATGAACTTGTAGTCCCAACTACTCAGGAGGCTGAGGCAGGAGAATCACTTGAACCTGGGAGGCAGAGGTTGCAGTGAGCTGAGATCACGCCACTGTACTCCAGCCTTGCCGCATAGAAAGACTCCGTCTCAAAAAAAGGAGGAGAAGAAGAGCTGCAGCAGCAGCAGCAGAGGAAGAAGAAATTACTTAGGCGGATAGTGAGGGTACAGAAATCCTCAGTAAAGTTTTCCTTTTAATGAAAAGCAGCTCCAGATAATTTTCCTTTCTAACAATGAGCAGCTTATAAAGTCTAGCTGCAGACATAGATGCTGGCAGTTGTGCCAATCATGTTCAAAATGGCAGTCCCATCTTCCCTTCTCTTTATCAGCCATGTGTACAGTAAGGAGCAGATTAGATGGTGCCAGTCATTGTGTGAGTTCATTTGCATAATAAGATTATGGCCAGTCTTTCCTTCCTCCACCTCCCCCAACTACGTAAATGTCATACCTGTGAGCCCTACGTACACCAGACACCTCCTTTCGTCTATCCTGCTTATAAAGTCTGCTGCTGTCCAGGGCCTTCCCCCTTTTTTTGGATGTCTCCCTCTCTCTGGCAAGGAGCTGTTCTCCTCGCTCCTTTCTTCTGTCCATTAAACTTTCAGCTCCTTTAACTTACCCAAATGCGTCCCTGTCCTAAATTCTTTCTGGCATGAGACAAGGAACCCCAGGATATATACCCCAGACAATGTAGCCGCTACAGTGTTGGTTACTAAGGTGGCCTTTTGCTTCACTGTAAAAGGTCACAAATCTCATTAAAAAAAAAAAAGTGTATCCCCATGTTCACTTTCCAACAAACCCACCTGATTTTTAGTTACGCTTCAATTGTAAGAACTCTTAATAGTAGCCTTATCTTTTTATCTTACCCTTTTCAGTGCTAATCAAGCAAATTATACATAGAAAATGTGGCTATTATAATTAAAATAAGATCTTTATACGATTACATAAGGATGTGATTTATTCAAGAAGTATAATGAAATTTGTGATTTAAATAACTAAATTATGATTAAGCAGTTAAAATGTCATTTTATCTCATATTCTAATTGGAATGCTCCATGTAATCATAAAAACAGAAAGAAAAATTGGGGATTAAATTGAATTCTGATAAATAGTAAGGTTCACAGACATTCAGTAATACCTAACTAAGATGCCATGAAAAGTAAAAGACCAATTTTTAAAAATGTTATTTTAGTATGCCTCGGGCTCAGTTGCAAAGAATTAAAATAATCATGTCTGATTACTTAAGCCTGTTTCCGTGCTGGCTGAGTAACGCCAGAAGAAGTTACCGAAATAAAGCAGAGTATGTTATGGTCTTTCTTAGGACCAGGGCAGGTGGTTGGTTATGCACAGCTCTAAGGGGATGCCATTCACATTCACAGTTGTCCTGGACTTGTGTATTTATTACTGATAGAGACAGAAGACAGCCAAGGGTCTGTGGCAAAATTCTGCTTTGAAGCCTAAAACAGTCGTGAAGCTGAAAAACCAGATTGCTGGTCCTGGATGAAGCCCCTCTATCGGTCCTGAATGAAGCCTCCCTTTCCTGACCTAGTCTCTCTGAACAATGCCCACCTGTGCACTGGGAGGAACGAGTGGAATCTTGGGAATTTTGAGCCGTTTGCAGTGAGGGATGAGCTTGGCCTCTTCAGTTCCAGGGTGGTCACCTGCGGTGATTGAATAGGTGAGGCAGGAAACCTGCTAGCAGGACTCTCTCTCACTTTGCTGAGAATTATTTTTCCTTTTCTCCTTTCACCCAATAAATTCCATTCCCCACACCCTTCAATGTGTCTATGTGCCTAAATTTTCTGGTCGTGACATAAGAACCCAGATTTAGCTGAACTAAGGGGCAGGAATTCTGCAACATTACCATCACTGTCTGTCAGGTAGCTGCATGTGTCTTGAGAAAAAGGAGGCTTTCTTCTAATATGAACAAAAGCACTGTTCAGGCAACAGCAGAGCTAGACACTGACTCTAGATACACATGGAAATACAACAAGCTGGAATCTCTACTTGCCTACATTACAGCTTCAACTAAGCCTTTATTCCTTGTGAAAACATGTGAAAATTCAAATGTAATCTTTCCTCAAGAAAACTAGTAACAATCAATGAGGATACCATATTCTGAAATAAAATAATAAAAATCGCATAGCTTTTATAGTAAAAAAAAAGTAGAAATCTAATGAATTTATTACTTGTTCTTCTCTGTTGCAGTCAATAGTTCTCATACTTTGAACACCATGACCAAGAACTTTGAACATTATATTACATGAAATACAATTAGGCAAAATACTGAAAAGATTTTAATGAGTTATGTATTCAAAAAGTAATGTAAGAAATAAGGTGAAAATAAAAGTACAACTAGAAAAATAATAGTATGTTGAAATAACAATATTACAGAGAAAAAAGTAATTGTCTATTAAGTGCTGCTAAAGAGAATTATATAACAAATAGCTTGAACTCAAAACAATATGTTAATAAAAAGCTATGAAGGAAGGTAAAATCCATACATTAACACTTATCCTCTGATTAAGAAGATATAAAAATGAATGTAACACATGCCCCCAAACAGAAAAAGGACAGTTATAAATAGGACAGTTACAGATGTTTATAATAGAATAAAATATGTGGTAGAGAGACCTTGAATAATAGAAAACCAGTGGAAAACTGTCCTGTGGTCAAGAGTTCTTTGGGGAGCTCACTGCAAAAGAGAGACAATAATGAAGGCATCAGAATAAACCCCAGAAGTAGAGTAAGGAAATTTGTAGGCAGGAAGGAGAAAAGAGTAGCCCCCAAAGTGAGGAGGAAAGTATTCTTGAGTTAGTAAGGTATAATTTGGAATAAGAGTATAATCTTTCCATCTTAGCTCACAGTTCAGCTGCCTATGTGACCTTCGGCAAGCTACTAACCTCTAAGGATTAAATGTGTACATATATATATATATATATATATACAATTTACTTATTTATACGTATTTATAAATTATTGTTGTTATTTTACTGTGTGGTAAGAAAAATAATGGCCTCCTAACAATGTCTACATCCTAAATGCTGGAATCTGTGCATATGTTATGTTACCTAAAGGAGAATTAAGGTTGCTAATCAAATGATGTTAAAATAAAGGATATTATCCTAGATTATCCAGGTAGGCCCACTGTAATAAAAAAAGGTCCTACAATGTGGATGAGAGAAGCTTAATGGTGATTTTCAGAGTGATTTGATGTGAGAAATATTTTATTTATATATATATAGATATGTATATGAGAGTTTACTACATATATATATGTATAAAAGGAGAGTTTACTAAGTATTAACTTACATGATCACAAGGTCCCACAGTAGGCTGTCTGCAAGCTTGAGGAGCAAGGAGAGCCAGTTAAAGTCTCAAAACTGAAGAACTTAGAGTCCAATGTTTGAAGGCAGGAAGCAACGAGCACGGGAGAAAGACGTAGGCTGAGAGGCTAGGCCAGTTTCACTTTTTCAGGTTTTTCTGCCTGCTTTAAATTTGTTGCCAGCTGATAAGATTGTGCTCACCAGATTAAGGGTGAGTCTGCCTTCCCCAGCCCACTGACTCAAATTTTAATCTCCTTTGACAACATCCTCACAGACACATGCAGGATCAATACATTGCATCCTCAATCCAATAAAGTTAACACTGAGTATTAACCAGCACAGACCCCCTTCCACCAGCTTAAAGTCCGTGATGGCCTGTGAATCACAGGCATTCTCCAGAAGCTAAAAAAGGCAAGAAAATGGATCCCCTTCCTAGATCCTCCAAAAAGGAATGCAGCACCTTGATTTTAGCTCATTGAGATACATTTAGGACTTCAGACCTACAAAGCTGTAAGATAATAAATTTATATTGTTTTAAGCCACTAAGTTTGTGATAATTTATTACAGTAGCAATAGAAAGCTAATACAACCATGTTGAAGTCAATACGGTATAGTAAATGGAAACTTTAAAAGGGGAGAGTAGAAAAGTAAGATATAGTAGTGTTCCTCTGTTACTGTTAGGGAGAATATGTATTTTATTGGTTAACCAGTATATCCCATTTACTTACAAAGAACATTTGTAGGAAAAAAATTGCATTAGCTTAACACAACTAGATGAAAATGTCATTTGTTTGATATCCACATATATTTGAAATATTTCTGCTTTTTATTTTATTTCTAAAGTAGGTTTTAGTATTAAGAAGACACTGAATTACTATCTCACAGTTAATTTTTCCAGGAATTTTAGAAATGACCTCTACAGGTTACTAATCAATGTATTACAAATCAATGTATATGGATTTCTTATTTGGTACATTTCCGTCCTTTGATAGTCTCTGTCTTGCCTGACAAAATAGTTTTTGAACTTACAAAATTGTTCCATGAAAGTACACTAAACCTTTTGAGGAGCAGCCCTTTATTCATGGTGAGATGGATGGACATACTGCAAGTGATTATAGCAAACTCCAGTAGGAGAGAAGATTAATGTAGAAACCAAGAAGAGTGTTTAGAGGAATTTGAATCTGAGCCTGTAAACCCCTAGATGCAGAGGAAACAGGATGATAGATACTTCTTGTAATATGGTTAATAATTTGACTGAATATGGTTAATAATTTGACTGATTGGTCGAGGTGGGATTTCACTCTGCAGTTCAGGTTTGAGTATACCAGTGTGATCATAGCTCACTGCAGCCTGGAATTCCTGGGCTCAAGAAATTCTTCTGCCTCAGCCTCTAAAGTAACTGGGACCACAGGTGTGTGCCACCACACCTGGAAAGAATATTAATTGTGATTTTTTTCCTCTCTATGTAGTTTTAAAAGGGAGCCATTCATACTGTTGGCTACCTAGCACTTTCCCTTCTTGGGAGTTCCTTTTCCCAGCAATTTCCTCAAAATTCTCTTGAATATTTAACATAGGAAAAAGACAGTTTCATGGTTGATAGTGGTTGTCTCTATCGTCCAGCCCTTTCTCCCTTCCTAACAGACCCCCAACATACATTATCCCTTCTGGCAGCCCAAGCACCTTAGGAGAAGCTGACTTTTCCCCCAGCTCTAGGGGATGCTGATTGGTTTAAGAAAGAAGGTGAATTCCAGTGATTGGTTCAGAGATTCAGGCCTAACTCAGTCAGCACATGGCATGTCTCTGGCTACAAAATTCAATAGGAAATGGCTATGAGGCCAAATTCTGGATAATTGGAGAGGTTTGTTGAAAGCTTCTGGAGAAAACAAATCCTTGATATCATAAAACAGCTCCCTGAATCCTTACTTTTGTTCTCTGATGTGGGGTTAGGTGATGTGCTATTGTATTTGTACTACCATGAAGGGTGCAGCCTTAGGAAAAATACACCACTCAGAGGAAGGCACAAGACGGGAAACTGAAGAAACAGAACCAGAGTTACTGAGTTAAATGGGCCTAAAGTCTGACCTCTAGACTTCAGCCACATAAGATATTAAATGTTCTTACTGTTTATGCCATTAAAATTGGATTTTGAGGTATTTGTGTGTTACTTGGGCTTACATATTTTAAAAAAAGCTTTGGTTCAATTTCAGAACAGATTGCCCTTGATCCAGTTTGCTTCACTTTACAAAATAGTGTACTTTAGCCATGGGGATTATTGGTCATAAAATCCTGAGGGCTGTCCAGATCAATCAGTCTTATAGTGATGGGTTTGAGAATGGACAAAAGTTAAAAATTTCTTAGATGCTGTATTAGTCCATTTTCACACTGCTGATAAAGACATGCTCAGGACTGGGCAATTTACAAAAGAAAGAGGTTTACTGGACTCACAGTTTCACGTGGCTAGGGAGGCCTCACTATCACGGCAGAAGTTAAAAGACACGTCTCACATGGCAGCAGACAAGAGAAATGAGCTGGTGTGGGGAAACTCCCCTTTATAAAACCATCAGATCTTGTGAGACTTATTCACTATCAGAAGAATAACAAGGGAAATGACCAACCCCCATGGTTCAATTACCTTCTACGGGGTGCCTCCCACAATACTTGGGAATTTTGGAAGCTATAATTCAAGATGAGATATTGGTGGGGAAACAGCCAAACCATATCAGATGCCCTTCTTTTAAAAAAAAAATTTTCCACTTGTTTGCATTAATTTGTTCCTTTTGTTCCAAATTAAAAAGAAAACAATAGATTTATCTCTCATGCTTTCTTTTGCTAATGTAAGTGGAGCTTGAAAGTGATGCAAAGTAAAAAGATGTACCCAGTGGTTTTCTTGAGTCCTTCCTCTTTTAGATTAGTATACAGTTAACATAGGGCTTCTATATTCAGAACTGTCATTCATAGAAAGCAAGCTGCTGGGAGACAAAAAGCAAATGATTCAAGCCTTAAAAAGCGTTGCTTAAATTAAAAAGTAAAACAAATACAAATTAAGTTAAAATGAATGGATTATAAAATTTGTGCTGCATTTTAGAGTGAATAAGAATGTATGCTGTGTATGTTACATGAAATATTTTGAAATTATTGCCAAATTAATAACACAGATAGTTCAAATTTAAAAAATGTACACCAGACGAAAAACAATTCAGAATTTGTGTCTCTCTTTTCAAGAGTCAAATACATTTTCTTTTCACTTGGATTTTCAAATCACTATTGTTTCAAAATGCTTTTGATTTCCAATCCATGTAAATATTACTCCATTTCTTTAATTTTACTGGCATTTTTTCTTATTGTTTACTAACCAATACTTAGTCAATTTACTCTCCAGAAATAAGGTGTAGGAGAAAATATTAACAAATTTCAGAATTTATTTAGTTGCTATTGTCAGAGGCATGTGAACAAGAAGAACTCCATCTTGAATAGGGGCTGGGTAAAATGAAGCTGAAACCTACTGGGCTGCATTCCCAGATGATTAAGGCATTCTAAGTCATAGGATAGATAGGAGGTCAGCACAAGATACAGGTCATAAAAATCTTGCCAATAAAACAGGTTGCATAAAAAAGCCGGCTAAATCCCACCAAAATCAAGATGGCCACGAGAGTGACCTCTGGTCGTCCTCACTGCTACACTCCCACCAGCGCCAAGACAGTTTACAAATGCCGTGGCAACAACAGGAAGTTACCCTATATGGTCTAAAAAAGGGAGGCGCGAATAATCCACTCCTTGTTTAGCATATAATCAAGAAATAATCATAAAAATGGGCAACCAGCAGCCCTCAGGACTGCTCTGCCTATGGAGTAGACATTCTTTATTCCTTTACTTTTTTAATAAACTTGTTTTGCTTTGCACTGTGGACTTGCCCTGAATTATTTCTTGTGTGAAATCCAAGAATCTTCTCTTTGTGTCTGGATTGGGACCCCTTTCCTGTACCACTATGACACAGTATTATGAGCTTGATATTAGTGCTACAGACTCTGCTACTAGTATGTAATCTTTTTTGTCCTATATGTTTCTTTACAGGTGTCTGGGTCACATTTGTTAGATGATTTGCCAAGAAAATAACTCACTGATGAGTTCAGATATCACCTCCTCTGGGAAGGCAGTATGGATTCTGCTAAAGCCCTTCAATCCTCACCTCTTCTGTGCTTCTCTAGAACTGTCTTCGTACCTCCATAGTATAAATTCAACTCATTTTCTTTTACCTAAATTTTTATATAACTGTCTCCTTCATTAGCCTATGATGTCTTCAACGGTAGACTATCAGTCTTATGAAATTTCGGACTTCAGTGACCAGCACAAAATCTGACACAGGTGCCATCAATACAAGTTTCTTGCACTTCTGGTTAAATTAAGGTCTTTTAAGAAATGTGCCTAGTTTCTGACATTTTTTACCTGAAGTTCAGAGAGTTACCTTTCACCCCCTCCATATATTGCAAATATTTGCAATTCACAGTGGTAAAAAGACTGAATTCCAGAGTTAGATTATCTGCATTCAGATTTCGACTCTGCTGCTGAGTAACCTTGAAGAATTTTACTGAACATCTCTCTAAGTATCAATTTCTTCATCTGCAAAGTTTGAAGCTAATAGAACTTACTTCAGGGGGGTTTTGTAAGAATCAAATAAAAAAAATTATCTAAAGCTCTTAGTAGGCTGCCTGGCATGTAGTACACATTTTCGCCTTTATGTGGATGACACTGTTTCTATGTTTAACATAAGCTGTCATTATTACTGTTGTTCCTGTTAACTACTGAAATGTTTTACTTTCTGTGTGATTAGATATTAAATTTTAAATAACAATAAAGTTGTATTATGGAAAGGAAGGCTGTGAACTTAAGGTAGCTTTGGAAAAATTCCAGGTAATTTTACAGCTGAAAATTAACTATATCAACAAGAATTTGCCAGGATTACACTTTCATTGTTCAAAGACTGTCTTTTTGCAGGAAAGCAAGTTTTATATTTGCCATCAGTCTTGGACCCCTCATTTGAATTCACTGGTGGCTGTCTGCAGGGTGTTAGCATGTGGATATCTTATTGCACTAACTCTAGAATTCAAATAAGCTGTTGATAGTGATGGGAAAGAATATTAACAGCATTTTGCTGTATGTTCAAAATGCTGCAAACTTTTCCATATTTCCATGCATGACATATTGTTGTGGATAAGATTGAATGGTGAAAAATGTAAATAATGGACGATTAAATTGGTCCGCTAAAAATGCAGTTAAGAAATGCTGGTTACTTAGTATTGTCCCATAATTTTTTTCTTCCCAATTCCAGCTCTTGAAAATGTATGGCTGGGGTAGGCATGTGTATAGGTACATGTATGCCAGAGGAAGATTTATTTATATGTGGCAACGTTTCTGAAATCTCTAGATATGCAGATTCTATTATAATTCCAAAGAATTTCAGGTGACTATATTTACAAAGGTCCTTTAATATTAGTCCTTTGAAATATTTAAGTTGAAAAAATTAAATTAGCTAGAATTCATAGAGACTGTCTTGTTAAAAAGGTTAACGGTGTCTTTTGGCTGTACTGCAGAAAAATCTGAGTTTATTTTAGAAATGGACCTTTAAACTCTGCTCTAT
This sequence comes from Cacajao melanocephalus, assembly GCA_963573385.1. NCBI lineage: Eukaryota > Metazoa > Chordata > Mammalia > Primates > Pitheciidae > Cacajao > Cacajao melanocephalus. The sequence continues at coordinate 11,763 of CAUYLG010079048.1, read as the reverse complement.
TCTTTGTAGATGTCCTACGTAGGAAAGAAAAAAAGAAAAACAAATGTAAGATCAACTTTTCAATTAAAGTGTGGCAATTGTGAGGGAAAGCAACTAGAAACCAGCAATGGTTTCCTTGGATATATACTAAATTAGGTCTGAATTTTATTAGCTCTTGAAAGCACTTATGCTTTACCATGACCTTGGGAGTACTTTCTCTGAATTCAGGAGATTGTGTATGAAATGCTTAATTCATTTTTTTTTTTGCCAGTACTACAATTTCTTTAATAAGACTACATGTACTACTTCTAGTATTTTAACTTTATACCTGAAAATTCTCTCTTAAATTAAAAAAATGAAACCTTTTAATCAGCAGTGCCTAAAATGATATATATATATTTCAATGTGTGGAGGGAAGGAAATGAAGAAAGAAGGAAAAAGAGAAAGAGAAAGCAATGTCCATCTGTTCACTTAAGGAAATAAGGGAAGAAAAGATGAAGCTGGAGAAAGAATTTTATAGGACCAGAGAGTAAGTCTATTTTTAAAAATTATATTTGCTAACTCCGTGTTTGTATAGTGTTAGTTTTTAAGCACTAAGTATTTTTGTTTGTTTGTTTGTTTGTTTTTTGAGATGGAGTCTCACTCTATCACCAGGCTAGAGTGCAGTGGCCCGACCTCGGCTCACTGCCACCTCCGCCTCCTAGGTTCAAGCAATTCTCCTGCCTCAGCCTCCCAAGTTGCAGTGATTACAGGCTCGCGCGCTACTACGCCCAGCTAATTTTTGTATTTTTAGTTGAGATGGGATTTCACCATTTTGGTCAGGCTGGTCTCAAACTCCTGATCTAGTGATCTGCCCGCCTCAGTCTCCCAAAGTGCTGAGGCACAAGCCACCGCCCCCGACCTAATAAAGTATATTTTTATAAGCATTCAGCAATATTGCTTTTTCTCCTATTTTGTACTAAATATTATCTGCTGATAAAAATATTTACTCTTTTTATTTAATAAATCAACTTTTTAGGGTATAATTTATAAATGGTGAACTGCACCCATATGAACTATACAATTTGCTGAGTTTTAACAAATACATGCATCTATAAAACTACTATTAGAAATCAAGTTACAGAATGTTTTCATAATCCCCCAAATATTTCTTATGGCCTCTAATAATCTTTTCTCTACCCCTTGCCCCAAGCAAACATTGACCTGCCTTCTGTCATAATAGGCTAGTTAGCAATTTCTAAAATTTTATGTAAATAGAATATATGTGTATATTTATATGTACTTTTTGATTCTAGCTTCTTTCATTCATCATGATATTTTCACGTATGTTGTATGCATCAGTAGATAGCTCATTTTATTGCTGAATAGAATTCTATTGTATGGATTTACCTTTCTTTAATGTATCCATCTGTTGATGAACATTTAGATAGCTTCTAACATTTGGTTAAGTACAAATAATTTTGATCTAAGCATTCATAAACAAGTCTGTATATGAACACTGGGTTTCATTTTCTTTGGTAAATACTTAGGAGAACTGCTGGATCATATGGTAATAATATGTCTAGCTGTATAACAAACTGCCAGTTTTCCAAAGTGGTTGTGCATTACATTCCCCTGAGTTGAGGGTATGTTCTAGTTGCCATCCCATTCTCACCAATACTTAGTATTGTTAGTTTTGTTAAAATGTTAGTTTAAATAGATATATAGTACTATCTCATGGTTTTAATCTGCATCCCTTCTAAAGGTGAATGATGTTGAGCATCTTTTAATGGATATATGTGCTATTTATATATATTTTTGTGACATAACTGTTTAAATGCATCTGCCTATATTTAAGTCGGGTAATTTGACTTGATATTAATGAATTATAATAGTTCATTGTATATTCTAGGAATAAGTCTTTTGTCAAATATATGAATTATGAATATTTTCTTTCAATCCGTAAGTCTTTTTACTTCAATAGTGTCTCAGGAGAAAATATTTTTAATTTTTATAAAGATATTTATCAGTTTTCCATTTCATGTTTCATTTGTTTATGCATATTGTCTAAGAAACCCTTGCATAACCCAAGGTCAGAAAGATTCTTCTCCTATGTTTTCTTCTAGAAATCTCATTGATTTAGCTTTGCTTTAGGTCTATCATCCCTTTTATGTTAATTTTTGTCTATGGTGTGAGAGGATGGCTGTTCATTTGTTGTATGAGCATCGAGTTGTTCCAGCAGCATTTGCTGAAAAGGCTATTTTACGCTAACTTCCAAACTCTTCAGTACAATGCAGATTTTCTAGTACTATTCAAAGTTAATGTTTTAAAAGTGTTCAGCAATATTATTAATAATTTATATCCATTTCACAATAAATATAATATTCTAATAGTGAAAAGCATGCATCCCTTGCCTTTTGAACCTCTTTTTAAAACTCAAATTTATTGAGGCTTAACTTACAAAGAATAAACTGTATCTTTTAGTGAGCATCACTGTTAGAAGTAGATAAAAAGTGAAATCAAATGATCATTTGCTAGATTCCATTTCTGTTTTATTGTTATTTTTAGCTAATGAATATTATTGATCACCTACTTTGTGTCATGTCCTGTGTTAAGAAAGAGACAGAAATAAGAAACCACTTCTTAGACGTTCTCACTTAGGGAGACAGGCATAAAATCACATCACCTTTAACTAGTCAATGCAATAATAAAAATTTTGAAAAAACATATTGGCAATTAAGAAAGGAAGTTAACTTCCTAAGGAAGTTGGAGAAGACTTCACAAAGGTGGTGCCATTTGAATTATGTTATCTTTATTACAATCCCTTTTGTCTTCTTTCAAAAAAGAAACATTCATTGCAGATATAAATATTTATTTCATTAAGCTTAACATCTGAGTGCTTGCAATCTCTGGATCACAAAGCATAATGAAAAGATGTGCCTTAAATAAAAGGGGAAATATATATGATTTGCCTCAGAGACATTCCCTTATAGATAAGTCATTTTACTGATACAGTCACTAGAGGTAGCCTCACCTAAGTGTAAACATTTCATCTCGGGTCAAACAAATGTGTTTCCCAGGACAAAGGGAATGGATATGAAAGGAAACAGGATAGATTTGAGAGGCCTGGAGCCGGGGATCCCATTTAATGAGCAGAGAAACATAGAAATAGTAATGCCTACTGTTTACTTAGCATTCACCATGTGCCAAGCATCCTAAATGCTTTGTTGAATTCTCACAGCAACCTTATGAGAGTTTTGCACAGGGATAAACTGAGGCAAGAAATGTTAAGGCCCCTATGGTGGATTATTCTTCAAAAATGCCCACTCTCTCTTTCTTTCACTTCCCCATCCCACTGATGCTTACTTTGATCATGTGACTGGCTTTGGCCTTCTAGGGAACAGAGTGCACTTTTCTTTTCCTTTGAGAAAGTCTTTGGGCTTGCCCATGTGGTTTGCTTTGACCAATAGGATGTTACTGGCCATGACACAAGCAGCCTTGAAATAATGCATGCAGCAGTGGATTCTCCTCTTAGGCCTCTGCCATCACTGAGAGAAGAACCTGCTGTAGGTAGCCTGCTGGTCAAAAGAGATGAAAGATAAGTGGAGCAGACCTGGAACCAACTTGTAACTTAGAGCACAGCCTGACCTCATTACCCACAAATGAGATTGTTTTTTATTCTTTATTGTTGATTGTTCTTTATTCCACTGAGTTTCAGGGTACTTTATTATTCAGCTACTTAAGTGGCAGAAAGGATTTGAGCTCTAGCAATATAGGTGCAATTTCTGTATCACATTGCTGCTAATACAAGAGATAGCTATTTCAGACACCCAGGTAAAACTAATCAGTTCACTAATGAAGTAGAGGTCTAGAGAGTGTCTATGAACTAATGATCTAAACATTGCCAAATCATTTTAATCTCTTGGTGCTTTCCTTACAAGAGTATTGTAAATAATAATAACAATAAAGTAATAGCCATAGAGGTCCTCTGAAAATGTTAAACATGTTATGCATATCCAAGATTTTTTAAAAGTCTGTTTTGTTTTCTGCTGTATCCTCAGTGCCTAGAACAGTGGGAGCTGTGTAGCAGGTGTTCAGTAAACATTTCTGAAGCGAAATTAAAAAGAATTTTTTAAAAAATAGTATCTTCAGCTCATAAATAACAAAACACAAAGTATGTTTATAATTAGGGAAGTAATTAACTTTTATTCTTGACAAGAATTGGGGAAAAAGCCAATTTTTACTCTCTTGTCTGACAGAGTTTATTTCCTACCTTTACTGTCCAAATTAATGTTCTATAAATCCTAATATTAAATGAGACTGTTGTTGCAGTCTTATATTAGGGCTGGTGGTCTAGAGTGTTTTATTAGCAGGCAGCTATTTGATTTTAATATTTGTTCTACAGTTTTAAAAAAATGAGCTTCGTTTATAAAAATACAGGTAGTTCAGAATATGGCCAAATGGTCATCTGGATTGGAGAGTCAGGTCACTGCGTCAGGAAGAAAAGATCCGTTTAATGTTTTTCCTTCTTTGTTTACCATAAAGCAAGATATAGTCTAATGAGATGTCTTATTTTTAAGACATTTGCATTTAATTCAGTAGGATTTAGGTGAGGGCCATAGTTAGAGTTTTGCTCCTCATATCAAATTGCAGAAAAAAATCACACTAGAGATGTTATTTTACTTATTCTACTTTCTATTATAACATAGGCTGCCTTTTTATTCAAAACATCTCTGATGATTTCCTGAGAACATTTTCGGTGGCGTAGTTAAAGGGTTATTTCAGCCCCAAACTTTCTTGTTAAAATGTTAAACTGGAACATTTGAACAGTATTGCATCACTGACATAAAACTGACTAACAATCTGGAAGCAATAAATTATACTTAAGTATCCTTCATTGTAGTGAGTGCTTCATCCTGTGACAGATATTCTCTAGTGAGAGTTTTGGGTAAAACTCCTTCTGTCTCTGCTAAAATTTTTAAATAGCTACTGAACTATTTCTGGCCTCCAGTTAATATGTGCTAGTAATATAATCTATCAGTGTCATTAGTATATTAAAAATTATAGACTAAACACACAATATTGAAAGAATAAAAGGAAAAGATCAATCCTCTCATTTTTGCTATAGATTTTCATAATGATTTCTTTATTTCTTGAATATATATTTTATCTGCCAAATGACCATATGTTTGCAACTCTTGACTTGGAAAACATATAAGATAATAGAAGAGAAATAAATAACATAAATATAATTCATATCCTGGATTTCTTAGCAGGATCCACAGTATTATTATTTTTCTTTCTTTTATATAAAGATGGGGTCTTACTATGTAACTATGTTGCCCAGGCTGGTCTTGAACTCCTGGGCTCAAGGGATTACTCCACTCCCCCAACCCTCCACACACACCACCTCACCTCACCTCAGCCTCCCAAAGTTTTAGGATTACAGGAGGCATGAACCACTGCACCTGGACAGGAAGATCCAGAGTATTAAAGCTCATTTTACCCTATTCATCAAAGCTTACCTAATTTTATGTCCCTCAGACTCCAGATGAAACTGAAGCTAAACGGAAAGAATTTAGCACTATGGTAGGTACATAAATCTTGTAAATAAGAAAAGAAAATAAATTGCTCAAGTTTCTATGAGAAAGATACTAAGATTAAAGAGGGTTTTTTTTTTAATCTGATGAAAACAAATGTTTTCATTTAAAAAAGTTTCCTAAGTCCAAAGTTGCAGAAACCCAAAAAATTGGGACACATTCTTAACATCTTCCTCTCATTTTTGCCTAATATCAATTCTTCTTCAAGTTATTTCAATTGTATATCCTATGTTTCTTTCCGGTCATTTTATTTCCTCTATGTATTTTGCTTTCATCCATTCTTGTATTCTTCTAATCTTTACAGTGCAACCTGAGTGATTTTCATTGTAAAAAATAAAACATACGAATATAACTCTGATGCCTAACACCAATTATTGCTCTTAGGATAAAGGCCAAAACCTTTAGTATGATCTGTAGGCCTTACAATTTCTGCCTTTAGTCTTCTGTTTTTCAGTCACTCTGGCTTTCTTTCAGAAACTTAGAACAAACCAAGTTTCTTCTTGACTAAGGGACTTCAAGCATGTCTCACCTGGCTGGGCACAGTGGCTCACATCTGTAATCCCAGAACTTCGGGAGACGGAGGCAGGCAGATCACCTGAGGGGTCAGGAGTTTGAGACCAGCGTGGCCAACATGGCAAAACCCCATCTCTACTAAAAATACAAAAATTAGTTGGATGTGATAGCACAAGCCTGTAATCTCAGCTACTCAGGAGGTTGAGGCACGAGAATGGCTTGAACCCAGGAGGTGGAGGTTGCAGTAAGCTGAGATTGCTCCACTGCACTTCAGCCTGGGCAACAGAGTGAAACTCTGTCTCAAAATAAATGAAAGCAAAAACAAAAAACATGTCCCACCTTCTATCTAAAATAATGTATGTATGTGTGTGTGTGTGTGTGTATACATATATAAAAAGAAAGAGTATACTTATATATTATATATATTTTAAGTATTTGTTAAAATTATTTATTAAAATTAAAATTTGTTTATTATTTATTAACATTTTTAACAATATATGTGAAGTATTATTTCATCTATAGCACCACTAATCCCACCCCAACCCTAAATAGTTTTGACGCCAATCCCAGACATACTATGAAATACTCTCCAACTCATGCTGATCTTCAAGATGTCTGCTCAAGCTTTATTTAATTCCCTCCACCCTCTGCAAGACTAGGTCATATTGGCACCCTGAAACTTTTACTTTATGAAAATTATGTCAGCATGGATTATATGTTCCTTTGTATGGTTTTTGGATTAATATCTTCTCCCCTGAACTTTATGTTCCATGAGGGAGAAATTTTGTCTATTTTGCTTATCATTCTGTCTCTCCATGTATCAGTATGCCTGGCTCAGAGTGAATTCTTAATAAATATCTGATGAATTAAGCTGTTGGGATTTCCATAATAGAAATCCTTATGTGTTGCTGCCTTTTTAGTATTTCTCATGGTCTTCTAACTGATGTCAGAATACTTCCCTAACACAGCCCTTGCCCTGTGATGCCTTCAGTCTCTCCAAAGAGAGACTTGCATCATCTCTTGGATTTCCTCTGAAGCATCTGATAAGGTATTATTTTTCCAACAGATGCTGTTGGTCTTTTTTTGAGACAGAGTCTTGCTCTGTTGCCCAGGCTGGAGTGCAGTGGTGCCATCGCGGCTCACTGCAAACCCTGCTTCCTGCGTTCAAGTGATTCTCCTGACTCAGCCTGCTGAGTAGCTGGGATTACAGGTGCCTGCCACCATGCCTGGCTAATTTTTGTATTTTTAGTAGAGACGAGGTTTTGCCATGTTGGTCAGGCTGGTCTCAAACTCCTGACCTCAGGTTATCCACCCATGTAGGCCTCCTAAAGTGCTGGGATTACAGGCGTGAGCCATTGCACCAGACCTGTTGGTCTATTTCTTAAATGAATGGACAAACAAAGCTTATCAGTAATGTTCATCTTCTTAATCTGTTTAATTCTCATTAGATATTTCTTATACATCATAAAAATATTTTCCTCCACTGAATATAGAACAACATTGTCAAAGAAAGTAATCAGTGGGAAGGTACTATTGACATAAATGTTTATCATGTATCATGGCATAACAACTTCATGATCAAATGAGTCTAAAAATAGTCAAAAGGTTGATGGATCATCTTAATGAAAATGGTTAATAAAATTACTTGATTTTAGTTTCTTAATTTTAATTTTTTACTCTAAGTTAAATGAAACTGACTTTTGCTGTCTCATTTTATTTGAATAAACCCCAATACTAAAACTTGCTTTTATTTCTTAAAATTTTTAAAAGACCAGTATATTTTGCTGACAGAAAATGTAGCTTAAATGCATAAAAGTTCTCGACAATAACTTTTCATTAGGTTTTGCAAGTTTGTAGTATAATTCTATACAAGATTATCTTAGTAGTACTTCATAATGCCTACTGATCAATTCAAATTTTTCTGCAAAATTGGATAGCATCATTTTGGATTAAGAGATATAATGATTGTACCATTCAGAAAGTGGCACTGTTCAAAGGCAGAACACATTCTGAATACCAAAAGACAAATGTATAAAATAAATATATCTTGAAATCTCAGCAATAAATATTTCATTGGAAATTTTCATGTGGTATGTGATGAAGATTTCGTTCCTGCCTTGGATACATCTAGCTAGGTACTTTTGCCTTTCATGACCCCAAATATTTTCTTTCACAATCATGCTTTTCCTTGTCACCTCCATTACAAAATGTTAGATTGTTCATCTTAAAATTAAAGGATTATATAATCAGGTTTTAAGCACTCTACTTATTAGATCTGTGTGTGAAGAACAATCACACAGGAAATGAAATACTGCTTCTCCTGACGGTATCAACCTATATTAGAAATACATTATATAATTAGCATATCTTAAATTACCTTTCCCTCACTGGATAAATAACCTTGCTAGGTACAAAAATTATTAAGTTAATTCCCCGACATTTCTTGGACATTTAAAAGAAAGTGCTTGCATGTAATGTCATCCATGAAATTGGATGTTTTGAAGGACTTTTAAATACTACTATTGACCTTGCTGAAAATTGATACTGTATATAATTCAATTGCTTCATTTGTCTAATATGATGTGTGCAAAGTGGCTCTTCTTCAGAAAATGTCAGTTGAAATGAGAATTTTAATTATTTTTTTCAGTTATACTTGGCAACTAGATCTGGAACAAAGATACTGTAGCAAATGTATGATATGTGAAGTTTCTGAAAAGATTCTGATTAAACTTATATTGTCAGCTGCCCAGCATAAGACTTATTAAAGATTAAACTCTAACCCAGTCTTTTAACCACATTTGTAATAGATGTACTGTGGCACCAAGTATCTGACCGCATTAAATTAAAGATACAGCACCATCTTATGGATATTTCTATATTTGTAAAATCTGGAAATACAAACATTGTTTTGAGTTTGGGAATGGAAAACTTTATCAGCAAAAAATGTGGGAGGATAACATTTTAATGTATAAGGGAAAAATTATGCAGTATTAAATAACTCTGGTGTGAGTATGTGCACGTATATGTGTGCACATGTGTGTTTGTGATAGGATGGTAAATAAAGGTACAAATGAGATTTGTAATTATTTTCTCATTTGAAAATGAAGAATTCTACTAAAAAGTAAAATAAACTTTTCTTAGAATATAAATTTATAACTTGTTGAAATAAGACATTTGGCCAAGAATACTGTCAATCTCTACAGGACACTGGGATGGACATCACTATGTATCACCTTGCAAGGATAGTCCGGGAAATATTGATAAGCAGAAATGTTCTTAGTAGCCATGGGCTACTTCCCAAAGAGTGCTGAGAAATTTCAACATGATAATAAACCTATTTAATTATCTGCTGAAACTGTATAACTGGTAATAAAGTCTACTTATATTCAATCTAGTATTTAATTATTTTTATGTGATTTATGTTCATTATTAATGTTTAGATTTTATATAAAGATACTTTAAAATAAATACTTCCCTAACAATCCTTGTTATTTTAATGTAGAACGCATAGCCAGTTTAAGGTGGTTATAGAAAAATTGACGGACAAAACTCCTCAGTGAATTATTAAGGCATGGTTATGTATGTATGTTTAATATCTTTAATTTTAGTTCATCTTAATTATCAGATATGGACCTGAGGCATCACATGATTTATCTAGGTCATATAGTATAGGATTACCTCATTCTAACTAAAATACATATACTGTGGCTCTTATCTTTTTGTTGTTTTGGACCCCATGATAAAAATTTTGAATCCTTTATTTAGAAAAGAGGCTATCGGTATGACACATTTCACATAAGAGTTTCTAGACCCTCACAAGCAGGGGTCCCCAACCCCCAGGACTCAGAAACGTACTAGTCAGTGGTGTGTTAGGAACCAGGCTGCACAGCAGGAGATGAGTGGCAGGTGAGCAAGTGAAACTTCACCTGTATTTACAGCCATCTAGTTGCTTGCATTAGCACGTGAGCTCTGTCTCCTGTCAGATCAGCAGCAGCAGTAGATTCTCATAGAGGGCAAACCCTATTGTGAACTGCACATGTGAGGGATCTAGACTGCACACTCCACATGTGAGGGATCTAGATTGTGCACTCCTTATGAGAATCTAATGCCTGATGATCTATTATTGTGTCCCATCACTCCTAGATGGGACCATCTAGTTGTAGGAAGACAAGATCAGGGCTCCCACTAATTCTACATTATGGTGAGTTGTATAATTATTTCATTATATATTATAATTATAATAGAAATAAAGTATACAATAAATGTAATGCACTTGAATCATCCCAAAACCATCCCTGCACCCACTGTTTGTTGAAAAACTGTCTTCCGTAAAGCTGGTCCATGGTGCCAATAAAATGGTTGGGGACTGCTGGACTAGAGCTCATCCATGGTTTATGGTTTGAAATAGTATTCTCCTTTTTTTTTTTTAACTATATTTCCTTCTGGTCATAATTTTGATGACTAGTAGCCAGGGGCTTAATTGTAAAGATCTGAACAGTCTTCTTGTGATGGAAAGGATCTGTAATTTTTTTCAAATACACACTGTTTCACACACACACACACACACACACACACACACACACACACACACAACTTCAATTTGGTTTTGACTCATTCCCCTCACAATAAAATTATATATTAAAAAGAGCAGTATAAATCAAAGCGTTCTTACAGATTTATTTTCATATATATTATTTTTATGATACTACAGAGGGAGATGTAAAAATATGATGTTTACTACAAATAATATAGAATTTTTGGCTTTATCCTCACATAATACAGGTTCTAATCATGTTTCATTAGAAGTCATGTTCTATATGATGTATACTCAACTCTAAATTTCTAAATTTTGTTTCAAATATAAAATTGTCACAAATTTAATAAAATTAAGTACTTCCCAGATATCCATATGAAAAAGAAAAAACCCTAAAGTTGAAAAATTCTAATTATGCCATATATGTATTTTTACATTCAGTTCTCAGATGTAGATAGGCAGTTTTTAGCTTAATGAGAAATTTAGGGAAATTTCAGATGTATGATAAAAGCATAATGTTTAAATTTAGACCCAAGATACTATATTATTAAATAAAAAATTTCAGATTATCAAATGCAGAACTATAGGTAAATTTTTGTTCATTAATATTGTAGAATAATCTTGTGAATTGAATCAATGCTTTTATAATAAAGGGTAGATTGTATTAAAATTCATTAAAAAATTAGATGCCTGATCATTTAAACTAGGAATAATACCATTTCAGAGTCTTTATCTTTAAGTGTAATTAGATCCACTAGACATATATTTGCTCAACATAGTATAATAACTATCCTTAAATCAGGCTGAGAGAATATTTAAGAGTGAATATTTGCTGAGTAATAACAATATATTCGTTGTTCAATGGCAAGATTAAAGACATAACCCTGAAGACTGGGTTTCTCAAAATGTAGCCCTCAAACCCCTGGGGGTCACTGAGACCCTTTCAGGGAGACTACAAAGTTAAACTGTTCACATAAGTATATTAAGACATTATTGTCTTTTTCACTGTGTTGACATTTTATTGATGGCACCAAGGCATTGGTGGTAAAACTGCTGGTGCCTTAGCATGAATCAAGACAGTGGCACAAAAATGTGCTAGTCAGCCGGGTGTGGTGGCTCATGCTTGTAATTCCAGCACTTTGGGAGGCTGAGGAGGGC
>CAUYLG010079046.1:0-24569 GCA_963573385.1 Cacajao melanocephalus | reverse complement strand
GGGGAAGAGAGAGATAAGGAAAATGAGGGAGGAAGAGGGAGGAAGGAAGAGGAACGATGAAAGAGGGAAGAGGGAGAAGAAAAATAGGAGGGGGAGGAGGGACAGGGGAAATGAGAAAGGGTGGAGGGAGAGGAGAAATGGGAGGGGAAGGAGAGGAGTGGGAGGGGGTAATGATGATTTGATTGACAGGTCACAAGTGTTAGATTTGTGCGCGTGCGCAACTGAAAGCTCAGGGTAGCAGGGCAGGCACAGACCGCTAGGGGGCGCACGGCCCTCACCCTGAACCCAGGAGCACAGCCACCTGCGGCGCCCCCGCCCGCGCCCGGCGAGCCTGTTAGGACAGGGGTCGCCCAACAGGTCTCAGGCGAGGAAGGGCTGCATAGCCCACCCCAGGCCACTGCGCCAGGCCCCTACACCCCCTCAACGCCTCTCCAGCCACCACCAGCTAGAGCCCACCTGTGGCCACGCAGCGCCTCCCGCCCGCGCCAGGGGCCTCCTGCACCCGCAGCCACCGGGACCCCCGCCCCGGAGGAACTTGGGCCACCCAGCGGACCCGCGCCAGGCCCCTACGGAGCGCTGCTTCGTCTGCTACAGGGAAACAGAAATCTCAGCTCCCACCTTCGGCAATCCAATTAAACACACGCTCACTAAAGTCAAAAAGACCCAGTCCTCCAGACACCGCTGTCACTCATGTGGGTGGTCTCGGGACGAGAGACAGAACCTGCGACATCGCTGCAAAGTAACGCAAAGGGGACCATCCCGCCGCCCCCCGCCTTCGCCCCCAGGCGTCGACATCGCGCCCCCAAAGTCGTGCCTCCCTCCTTCACCACAGCAACAATTTCTAGACCCCGTGCGATGGCGCCTCACTGACCCTGTCGCAGCGGCTCTCTCCATCCTGCTCAAATGAGCTGCACCTTCCTAAGACCCCCGAAACCAAAAACCACTGGAAATCAACTAATGTGCGTCCGCGCGCCTCCAAGACACCCGAAGCCACGGCGCCAGGGCCGACCCCGGCCTCTGTGGCCGCTCCTTAGTGAACCCGGGGGTCTCGAAACTGCTCCCCCTTGGGTAAATGAATCCAGGATCCTCCAGTGGATCCCGCGCCGGACCCCCTCCAGCAGGAGAACAAAGGCCACCTCCCCTCCCCACCCCGCCCCCCAAAATTCCGCAGTGACGCCAGCGCCCTCTCGCGGCCAGCCAGGAAACCTTCCAGAAACCTGCCACGTAGCCACCCGCCTGCGCCCCCACCAGGCCCGCCGGCCCAGGGTGGGAGGGGGCGTCCTGGGGGGCCTTGACAGGGACAAAGGAAACGGCAAAAGGCGACTTGACCAAAGGTCCAAGCCTGCAACACGTCAAGATTTTCGAGAGACCACCACGCAAGGCTGAAAAGACCCCCGCGGCCCTTCCTCCCCAGCTCCCAGCGTCCAGACCCCAGCAACACACCCCCTTTTCTGAATTTCTCTCCTCCCTCTTCTCAGATCCAAGGACACAGCCGTCTCTCCACCCCAGCCCACCCCCTGCATCTATTCTGCCTGCGCCCCCCAATCCCTCGCCCCCCTTGAGCAGGGACTGATCCTAGGGGGCTCCTGGCAGGTTTGCACTTGGGCGCCATCTCTCTCCACTGTGAAAGTGGCTGCTCAGGGCAGAACCAGATGATATCGGGTAGAAATTTTACTCTACATTTTGCTTGGAGTCCACCCTGCACTAAACCTGTGTATTTGGATTTGGAATCCCTCGCCAAGAGGAACCTCCACTCCTCCCGCCCACGATCCACCAAAAACCTGGCCAACAACTGGCCAGGCAAATCCTCCCGGGAGACCCTTCCATTCGGGTGCTCCCCCCTAATTCACGGGGCATGCAGAAGGCTTCGCCGCCATATCTCCCACTATTAACGCAACTCTAGAGGCGCTCCCAATACAGAAAATCCGGGGTTCACCCCCCAGTGACTGACATACACCCGAATCCAAGAGCGGTTCCATCCGATTCCTCCCGCTCCTCTGAACTGAAGTCCCTACCACCCAGCCCGCCCTCAAGGACTGGACCCTCCCGAGAGGAGCCCTGACTTCCCCCCAGGAATATGTGCCTCGAGATTTTCCTTCTGACAAATTTCGTTGGAGACGCTTGGGCACCAGGCGAAGTGGCTGCCTCCAGTAGCAGGACCGGGATTGGGCTCTCGGCCTGTCCAGGAGGACAGAGCCCACCCAGAGGGGGATGCCGTCTTCCTTCTGCACATCCTTTGCGGCAAGGATGGCCAACCACTCACCAGGTGAGAGATCCTCGCGTGGGCGCCCCAGCTCTCCCGAGGAGCCGCAGCCAAGGCCAGCGAGCCAAGGCGCGCTCCTTCTCCGCTCTCCGGCGTCTGCGCTAGGGGCTGGCTGGGTGGGGTTTATATGGAGGCGCAGAAGGGGTGGTCTCTGACGTCAGCGCATTCTGCTGCAATGCGCTCATTTCTCTAAAAGTGATTGGCCGGAAAAATGAGCCCCCCAGATTCTATGACAAATTGCTCTAGCCGCACCCAGATTGCAGCAAAGAAGGGAGGAAAAAATTCTGCCGCAGTGCCCCTGGCCGCCATGACCAACACCCTGTGGTCGCGGGTGCTTTTTCCCTGTGTGATCCCGGCTGGCCAGGCAGGGTGAATTCGTGCACAATGTGTGTGGGGAATCGCCCCGAGGGCTGGCCGTCCTCCCGCGGCCGAGGGCCAAGGTGGGGCTGTCGGGGCGCAGATTCCACACCTGGCGGTTTCGGAACATCCATCAGAGGATGCGGGCTTAGCGAAAGAAAACGATGCTTTCTCTTACTGTTCAGGAAAATAAAATGCCCGGGTGACACAACTAGTTCCCACATGTAAGCCGGAGGCTGTCACCCCCTCCCTGCCCACCCGTGCGTTTCTGACCGTTCTCTTTGAGACATGAGAGACAGAGCTCCGAGTCTCCGAGTCAGAAAACCTGGCTTTGAGTCCCGGGCTCCGGCGCTTACAACTCGTGTACTCGGAACCCGCTATCCCCCTTCCTCTTCCAGGGGGTCCGTTTCCTCCACTTTAACAAGGGGTACCCCCCCACACACACACACCAGGGTTGTAGTAAGAATCCGGGCAGGAGCCGTGCCCTCTAAGGAAAGTCCTTTTAGAGGACAGACTGTGTCCCATGTGCACTACCCCTCAAAGTTGGGGTGATTCCCCCAGGCATGCCCTTGGAAAGAGCCCCACCGCCACCACCGCCCCGGAAAGCAGGCAGCGACACATGTTGCACCGAGCCCTGCCGCGGTCTCGGGCTCCGGGGCTGGCACATGAGCGTTAATCCCTAACAGGTGGGAGCCCTCGGCAGCTCTGCCCGGCTCTGAGTGCCAGAGCGTGCACGGCCGTCAATCAAATGTCCTCTCGCAAAGGTCAAAATGCTGTTGAAAGGGACCGAGGATCTATCTTAGGGTGACAGGTGGGTGGCAGCCGGGAGGACAAGGATGGAGTGCCCGGTGGCAGAAAGCGGGTGAGGATGAGCAAGGGGCCCCAGAGAGGACAGCAGAGAGGCCCCCCCGAGGGCGTCAAGTCAGAACCGCTCCCCCGCACTTCTTTGGGGGGTTTAAGCGGCGTCAGAGGGAGCCCCCCCCATGCCCAGCGGTCCCACGAGGTGACTGTGAATCAGACGGGAGATTCCAGGGCTGAAAGGAAGGGAGAAAGGCTATTTCTACGTCCACGGCTAAGGACTACGGAGGTGAACATTGACCGTCAGGTCACTAGAGAGCCTTGGGAGGGCGTGCGGGGGCCTCGAACAGGCGCGCTGTTGAGGAGATGGAGACGTGGGACGTTGGGGGCCTCGTGGGGTGCTGCTTTAATATGTCAGGTAACGCAAGGGAGAAAGAAAACACCCCCTATACAGCCTGTGGAGCTCGCCAGGAGCCCCAGGGACCACAGCCCCGGAAGCAGGCCTTGCACAGCAGAAACGCCCGCACCAGACACAGACGTCAAGAACGCTTCAAAAAATCATGGCTCCGATCACCCGCGTCAACAGGAGAACGTTTATTAGCCACGGTATTAATAGCTAGGAAACAGCCAGAGCTGGCCGGGGCCAATCAGCAACGAGGAGCCCCTGTCGTCAGGCCCCCACGGCCAATCAGACGCCGGGAGGCCCAGTTGCTAGCCTCTCGGGGGCAGAGGCGAGGGGCGCGCATTGTCATGGGGCTAGCCGTTCAGCCCTCCGTGCGTGGGAACTGTGGTGGCCGCCAGAGAGCATCCGCAGCCACCCACCCGGGGGCCCGGGAGGCTGTCGTAGAGACAGTGCCAGCTCGCGTCAGCCCTGCAGCCCCAAGAGGATGCGAGTTGACGTTCTGGTGGGAGCCCCAGGCCTCATTGGGGTGCTCCTGGAGTCCCTAAGAAGGAGAAATTCCAGACACCCAATGTCCAGTCTCTCCCCTCGAGGGCTAGGAAGTTGGTTCTCCCAGTGGGAAGCCAGCTTTTCTGGGCTCCCTGGCACTTAAGTCAGCTCCTTCGAGGTTCACAGTAAACCCCATTCTTCTATTTCAGGGCCTTACTGACAGCTCAAGGAAAAAGACCCTGGAAATTATGGGTTTTCTACAAAGCACCGCGGGTTTGAATCCCGGCTCTGCTCCCTCGGCGCTGGGAGGCTGAGGTCCAGGCCCTCCCCCTCTCTGGGCCCCCTACTTCCTCATCTGGAAAAAGGAAAGACTTGGACAAGATGGTCCCCAAGGAGCCTTCCAGTCCTCCTTTGCTTGATTTGAATGTATACATCAGGCGAGTCAAATGTCTTCCAGAACATTCTGCATGACAGTAATTAGTATCAGGTGTATCCTGCAGTCCATGTGGTTACTTCATCATGCTGCTTTTCTTTCCATTGTATTTTATTTTAAACAGAACTCCATAGCAACATGTTTACCCTTCTGGTTTCCAGAAAGAAAAGAAAAGAAAGGAAAAGAAAAGAGAGAAAGAGGAGAGAGAGAGAAAGAGAGAGGAAAAGAAAGAAAGAAAGGAGAGATGGAGGTGGTAAGGCAAAAACAAAGAAAAGACTGCTACAAACTAATCTCCAGTGAACATGGTTTAACCACAATTAAAAAAAAATCCATATGTTTAAACATTTTTGTTGGCTTTTCTGGAGCTCAGAACCTAACTTTTTAAATATTTATTGGTCCAAAGCAATGGAAGAAATTCTTGAAGGAGCCAAACCTATGGTAATGTTTGGATCTGAACTATTTCTCAATCTGAGCAATGCTATACATGCTTTCTTACTCAAAAAGGCCATTCAAGGGCTCAGATTTGTATCTATAGGGGAAAACAGACAAGGAAATCCAGGTTTGAGAAATGGAGCACTTTCTCTCTGTGCATGCTGAAACCCAACTCTCCTGAAATCCTGGAGGAGAGCCAGTGTCCCAGACGCATGGCTTAGCTTGCTGCTTTTTTTTTTTTTTTTTCACATAGATCTAATTCAAAGCACACATTTTTCTTCTTTTTTTAATTCATACTTGGGAACCCTCAAAAGCTGTGTGAGCAGCCTGCTATCCACACGTACATACTTATGGGCAAGGGGACAAACCTCCTAAGAGCCGGCCAGGAAATGAAGACAAAGTCCTCCTATACCCAGCTCCCAGGCATGGGTAAATGCACTGTCTTCTCAAAAATCATACTGCGAACTTTTGCAAATAGCAAACCCCGCGCCTCCCCCTCTAAGCCGACTTCCCAGTTTTCCATGTACCCCTGAAATTTAGCATGCACCAGAGCTCTCTTGAATCTCTCTCCCTCACTCCCCCAGGAGGCTGCAGTGATAGGGAGGCTGCTTTGGCTACCTTGTATGCAAGGTTCCACTGCAGTCCCAATCTCTACTTCTAGTGCCAGCTTCTGGCCATTCAAACCCCTGAACATCACTGAACCCCCTACCCCTCCCATTCTGCCATAGACATCAGCTCAAGTCAGAGAAGCAGTAGAGCGCATGGGGCGGTCTTCCATGGGGCGGTCTTCCATGGGGCTGTTGTTTTTTTTTTGTGGGACAAGGGGAAGTCTGTCATGGTCAAGTACAACCTCTACCTCCCATAAGAGGTGACACTTGGCATCACGTAGCCAGAGATTTGGAGGAAGTGATCAAAGACACACCAGGCCTATCTTCTGGGATCTTGAAATTGACAGCGGCTCGTCCAGAAACCATACTGATCCCAGCTGCCAGTGCCGGGAACACTCTGCTCCCCTTAAAACCAGAGTTCCGGGCGCAGCCCCAGCCTCGCATAGAAGAGTTTGCCAAATTGTAGATACTGAAAGACAAATAGAGTTCAATGTCTTTCACAGAAGGCCAAGGATGAAGTTTAATTCCAGGTAGACCGCTGGGCTTCAAGGCAGCGCATCTGTCTGTTTGAGCTAGCTAGACTTCCACCCGTTCCCCATTGACCAACTGTAACCCAAAAGGAAATGCTCAACACCAGAGCTGCCTTTTCCTCGTCGGCCTCTGGAGGAGTGTGGTATGTGAACAAGCAGGGGACATTGCACTTCGGGACTACTTTTTATAACTAGTGTCAAGGAAAAAGAGCCGGAGAGTAATGCCCCCAAATGGTACCATTAGTTGT
The DNA here is from genome assembly GCA_963573385.1 of Cacajao melanocephalus. Lineage (NCBI taxonomy): Eukaryota > Metazoa > Chordata > Mammalia > Primates > Pitheciidae > Cacajao > Cacajao melanocephalus. The sequence goes on along the minus strand of CAUYLG010079046.1, from coordinate 18,011 downwards.
GCTGGGTGAATACATTCTGAGTGATTTTTCTTTTTCCTTTCCACATTTACAAATTTTTCTACTGCCATGTATTCTTCGTGTGCGTATGTGTGTGTGTGTGTGTGTTTTAATGCTGTAGTCCAAAGCCAGGATAGTGGCATATGCCTATACTCCTAGCTACTCAGGAGGCTGAAGCAGACGGAATCAGTTGAGTCTAGGAGTTCAAGGCCAGTCTGGGCGACATAATAAGACCCAATTGTAAAAAAAATGGTTTTAATGTATCAGTACAAGAAGAGTGACCCTTTTAGCCTCTTCTTTATTGACCTCTATTAAAAATCTTCTTCTAGGAAGTAAATAAAAATCAAGAGACCCAGGATTCATGTCCTGCATAGAATAAGGCCCAGTTCCTGGACAGAGGCATTCCTATATGGGTGGTAGGTGTGGGGTGGGCACGGGGGTGGGTGCCAGGGGCAGCCACCTAGCTGCATCCAATTCTGGAAGGACTCTCCTGAATCTGTCCCAGAGGTGAACAAATTCCAAGCTGGTAAAAGCAAAAAAGTACACTTCAGTGATTTCATTCCTACTGGAGGGACCTAAAGAAATCCATTTATGAGAAGACAAAGCAGGCCAAGAACAGGGTCTTGGTGAAGGAGACCACTGCCGTGGGTTGGATTTTAGAAGTCACATCTTGACACTAGAAAAAGATAGCCTCATTGCCCCACCCCACCCCCACCGGGCCCCCTGGCTTTGGGTGTGGGCCAGCCTCAGATTCAAGCAAGGGGTTTTCTTGGCCCAACTCCATGGAAATATTTCCTTCGGTGGAGCAAAGAACTGCTTCATTCAACTGCCTGCGGCTAGGGAGGGGGTGGCTTTTGCTGTGTTGACAGAGAACTGCAGAGGCCTGCGGAGGGGCCGCAGAGGAGAAAATGTGTTCCAGGTAGAACAGGACTGGAAAGTTTGCTCTTTTTTTCTTTTTCTTTTTTTTTTTTTTACTAAAAGATTGCTGACAGTTGAAAAACTCCCACCCCACCCAAGAGGCTCCCAGAGGAGGCATTTGTACTAGATTTCAACAAGGACTACAAATGTCTTATGTCTTCATGTCAAAGGGAAGGGGCCAATGCTGGACGCGCTTTCCATTTATTTAAACATTCAGGGTCTGGGCGGCTCCAGAGCGCACAGTTAGCCTCCCTGAGCCAAGCCTGGTGATACTTGCATCTCAGCGCTAACCCAGAAGCCACCAGCTCCTGGCAGAGCCAAGGGTGCGCAGGAGACGCACTGTGATGAGGGGCCCGTGCACACAGAGGCAGTGGTCAGGGGTTCCAGAGGGCACACGATCCTCCTTCACTGAGCCTAAGCCTGCTGATGTCCATGTCACAGCCCACGTCCGCAGGAGGGTACCAGCAAGAGGAGGAATCTCCTTTAACTTTCTCCAAAAAGCCCAAATCCACGAGACTCTTGCTTCATACAACCTCTCAGAAGCTTGTAGAACCACTCAGAAGCTAATGAGGGCTCAGGGGAAGATGGCAATGCCTGGGAGATAGGACGATGAGTTCCCCTTCCTACCATGTGACTGTCTGCCACTGCTGTCTGACACTGAAAGGAGATGAGAGTCAGAGGGCAGCACGTGGCAGCGCAGGGCGAGTACCTCTCCATGCAGTGGCCTGTGCTGCCCAGAGTCTGCAGAGCCACACGCCATGCACCTGGCTGGAGGGCTGCCCGCCCCGTAAGCACAATACTGCAAATGCCGATTGCAGCCTTTCTTCCAGACCACTGAGTGCAGCTCGCAGGGTGACAGCAGTCTTGCCTGGTGATTGAAGGTTTGGGCCCCACGATCAGACTGCAGGTGCTAGTCCACTTGCTACCTGTGTGGTCTTGGGTTGGTTGTTTAACCTCTCTGAACTTCATTGTCATGATCTGTGCAATGGGGACAAAATACCTTCTTCGGTTGAGAAGATGACATGGGGGAAATGTGTGCTGTACTCAAGGCAGGCCCCGCCGTGTAGGACTTGCAGTGGGATGAAGAGAACTTCTTGTCTTCCATGTCGTTTGCATTGATTTTGTGTGAAGAGAAATTTTATTTTGTAATTTTTCAAAAGTTAATCTGGCCTGGCACAGTGGCTCATGCCTGTAATCCCAGCACTTTGGGAGGCCGAGGAGGGTGGATCACTTGAGATCAGGAGCTCAAGACCAGCCTGGCCAACATGATGAAACCCTGTCTCTGCTAAAAATACGAAAATTATCTGGGCACGGTGGTGGGCGACTGCAGTCCCAGCTAATCCAATCGGGAGGCTGAGGCAGGAGAATCGCTTGAACTCAGGAGGCAGAGGTTGCAGTGAGCCAAGATCACGCCACTGCACTCCAGCCTGGGTGACAGAGTGAGACTCCATCTCAAAATTAAATAAATAAAAATAGTTAGTTCAACGTATCAGCTAGTTTTACGAGCAAAGGCCTGTGCCATGGGTGCCTTGCTGTTCTTCCCTTCCCACGGAGGTGGGACAGCCTTGAATGCTTCCTCTGAAACGCCTTGGAAAACAGCTGTGCCCCTCTGAGGTTTGGGGGATGGGCTCTGCAGTCCCCTTAATCGGTCAGAGGGAAGACAGAAACAAGCGTCCCCATTCCAGACCTTTTTGGCTGAGCCTTGCGGGCCTTCAGCAGCCCAGGCTGGCCACCCTAACACAGCCGCCTGGCCCCTTGCCCTCCCTCCTCGTGGTCAACAAGAGCTGCCTAGGGTGCTCTCTTTCTACTGAAGACTTCCTGTCTCAGAGTGTGGTATCTGAGATGTCATTTACAAGCTCAGTGGGAAAACAAATCTTCCAGATAAAAATATTCCCAGGACACTTGGTCTGCCTTCCCGTGGCTCTCCTGTTCCTGGTGGGGTGGGGACTCTGCAGCCTGGCATGGGACATTTGGCGGTGAGGAGGCCGCGAGGCGAGGTGGGTGAGAACACAGGCTCCCAACTCAGATGGTCTGGCTTGAATTCTCACCACCACTTGACTTTGGGTGGGTTCCTTTCGTCTCTCTGCACCTCAGTTTCTCCAACTGTAAAATGGGGATTATAGTGGCTGCTCCCACCCAGGGGTGTTGAGAAGGTTGAGACAGTCGGTGCTCAGTAACTCGGTCGGTGCTCGCTTAGTAACTGTGTCCTCCCTGTCCCGCAGACAGCCCGCGCTGCCCCAGGGAGAGCAGGCCTCACAGTGCCACCAGCTCCACAAGAATGCAGAGCCCAGAGCCTTTACGTTGGTCTCCTGTTTGCAGGAACAGCTCTAGGCCTGGCTGACAGGGCTGTCAGCCTCTCCAGCCTCCACCACTAGCCTTTCCCGGCAATCCCAGGCGGGGGGGCACTGGAAGATTCTCCGAGTAGCCGAGGCGCCCCCCCACACCAGCCCCTGACGCATGAGCTTTCGCAGCTGTCATGCCAATGCACCCTGCAGCCTCAGCCCATCCAGAGTTCATTTCCTCCCATTTTGGGTAACTTCACCACCCCAGGTCACTGGACAGGACCGAAGGCCACCAAAGATCATCCCAGAACACTGCAGGTCACCTTGGTTTTCAGTGCTTCGCCCAGAAACCTGAGTCTACCCCCCACTCCCCATCTACCAAGCGGCCAGGGCTTGTGCTGTGCAAACGCTGTGCCCTCTGAGACAGGGGCTCAAATGTTCAACATACCCTTTAGGTGTTTGCGGAAAGGATGAACTCAAAGACGCCTGCCTCTAGGTAAGCGGGCTGCCCTCACACATGCACTGATAAGGCAAAGCAAACGAAGAAGGCTGCCTTTGAAAGGCCTCTCTGCTCCACAGCTCCCAACCTAAAGCTGCCTTTGGAATCGTGAACTGTGGGGGATGGGGCCTGGAAGTGGTAGGGGAAGGACGGTGGCCACTAGCATCCTGGCCCTTTCAGAAGGGTCCTGCCTACTTCGCCCTGCCAGATCTCAGGTTCCCCCTGCAAAAATATGAAAATTGATATTCATGCCACAGGCTTGCTCTGAACACAGACTAAAACAGACTGTTTTCTTTCTATTTATCATTTTTAGAGATGGGGGTCTCACGTTGTTGCCCAGGCTGGAGTACAGTGGTGCAATCATGGCTCATTGCAGCCTCAAACTCCTGGGCTCAAGCAATCCTCCTGCCTCAGCTTCCCAAGTCGCTGGGACTACAGGCACCTGCCACCATATCAAGTTTTTTGTTTTCGTTTTTGTTTTAAAGATACAAGATCTCCCTCGGTTGCTCAGGCTAATCTGGAACTCCCAGACTCAAGAGATCCTTCTGCCTTAGTCTCCCAAAGTGCTGAGATCACAGGCAAGAGCCTCCGCACCTGGCAACAAACTATCTTCTAAAAGCTTCCCACATTACCCAGTTGAACAGGGACGCTGAGGGTCAAGGTCCATGGCTGGGAGGTGGAACTCTGGGAGTAGGGGGCACGGGAAACATAGGCAGGGAAGCCAGACCAGGCACACTCGGAACAGGCTGCCCCAAAATACACCAGCAAAGCATTTGCATCTTTAGCCTGAGTTCTGTCAACTTTAAAAGACAATTTCAGATTGTTTTCCTTATCCATTCATTCACTCAATTCAAGAAGCACTTCCTGGGTGTCTAGGGCTGGCATTATGTTACATTTCAAGGGCTAAGCACCCTGCCTCACAGAGCTCAGAGCCAACAAGGGAGCTGAGCTGCACACCTACTGTGTGCAGACACCACTCTGCAGGCCCCTGCTTGAATCTTAGATGGGTAGCTTGTTCAGCCCAGGCCCTGAGAGTGAGAGAACCGCCTTCCTGGAAGGATGAAATGAGAAGGAAGACATTGTCATTTAACCACAGGGAGAGCCCGTGGAGGGTTGGGGTGCCCAGGAAGAGCTGACCCCTCTCACTTAGGTGGGAGCATCAGGAATCTGGGCCCACGTTCCTTCCCGAGAGTCTGGCCTCACGTACATTTCCCAGAAATTCTCACTGTTTATACTGAGGGGCCTCCCTGGAGCAGAAGTCATTCAAATCCTGTTTTCAGCTGTAAGTCACTTCCTGCCTAGCTTAGGGCACAGGCATCTCAGAGCGGTGAATATATGGCCACGTGGCCGCCCCAGAGATCCAAGCAAAACTGTCTGGTTGCCTGGCCTGAAAGGCTTAAGTGTGTATCCCAGACCCTGCTTCGGAGTTACACGCAGGGCCCTCCCTCAAACCCTGAACAGCAGGCACGACCCCTGCCCAGACGTACGGCCGGTTTCCGTGGCCCAAATCGGGGCCCTAATTTGGAGAAATCTGAGTGGACCTAGGCTGAAGAGCCCCACTGGGGAGGTCAGGGGGGGCCAGGGGACCTTACATAAGCTGCCCTCTCACACCAGGCAGGGCAGGAGGCTAGGGTGAGTGTGCTGGCAGGAGGTAGAGGGAGGAAGATAAGGGGAGAAGGTGAAGGGGACGAGGTCACCAGCACTCCCCGGTGAAACCTCTCCAACACCCGTCTTGGTAATTGCTTCTCTGGCAGGGGTTTCCGTGGGCCTCCCAGCCTGTCTGAAGGGGACGAGCGTGTCCCCCTGGAACAGGAAGGCTCCCTCCTGCCCATCCCAGGGCTAGGAATTCCAGAAATGTGGATCAGGAAGGGGCAAGAAGTCAGGCGCTAGCCCCATCTCCCACGTCCCGGTCACAGCATCTCACATTATATGCATAGCATAATGGGGCTTGTGTAGAACATCAGGTAGTGCTTCCCAGAGGGAAAGCTCGAAACAACAACCCAAAATGAGCAAGGCAGAAGATGTCACAAGGGCCTGAAGCAGGGTGGCCGCCCTGACTCTGTGTGTACCATGTCCTCCCTGGTGAGCGATTGGGCCAGGAGAAATGGGGGTCCCAGGCCCATGGGTTAGACACCCCAGTGAGAAGCTATTTGGCTCCTAGGAGCCCCTAGCCACACAGCTGCAGGAACCTGGAAGACACAGGGCAGCCCAGGGTCACTCCCGGCTTCATCCCAAATCCTTGTATATTCTGTGAATAGAGAGCTTGAAGGCACAAGAACTGTGTGAGGGTCTGTGTTTGACCAGAAGGCAGGAGGCAGCTTAGCCTGAAGCCCTTCTGGGGCACCTCCTGAGCACCCTCCACTTTGGGGCTGGAGCACTTGGCGGAAATCATCACTCGTCTGCATACGATGAAGGCGATGCTGTGCCTGTGTCTGTGTTCTGAACCCGATGGAAGGCAATGGACGGCAGAATGGGATTTGAATTTCAACATCTGCTCTAGAAGCCCTTTGTGCCAAGTCAAGATGGCCTCATCCCCACAGGCGACATTCCTGGCAGGTTGGGGCAGGGGACTCTGGGCCAGAGATCTGAGATCCTGCCCAGCAAGCCCCCAAGTCAAAGTTTATGCTGAACAGAGCGCAGAAGCTGAGCTGTGTTCCCTTAGATCAAGATTTTCACACCTGAACTCATGTTCCCTTTAACTAAAGTGGAAACTCCCTATCCCTCCCACTCTACACCAAGATTCAAATCTCCCCAGCAAGACTGTGTGCTGAGGCTGTGTTTGCTTCAGGCCCCTGAACTCAGGCAAGTTCAGCTCTGTGGTTTTCTAGCACCTCTTGCCCCAGCCTGCAGCCGGGGTGGCTCAGCAGCCACCTGGTCCGAGGAATGGCTGGATTGGGACCACATCAAAATATTCCTGCAGCACTTCTATTAGTTCATTAAGATGCCAGTAGAAGGCCACCCCATCCCATGAAGCCTCTCTCATCAACTTAACACCATGTCTGCAGTCTAGCTGGGTGTGACTTCTCGGTTGGCATTCTGGCAGTATGCACCCAACATTTCAGCACACATTTGCTGAGTCTCAGCCCAGACATTTGCTCCTAGAAACGGTTCCTGCAGAAATACTTGCACAGCTCAAGAAGACACAGAGTGACAAGGACATCCGGCACGGCATTGTCAATCTGCAAACTGAGCACAACACTTAGCATGCATTTAGTACCCACCAAGCAGGGTTCAAAGAGCTTTTTATACTTTTTTTTTTTAATAAAAAAGACGGGGTTTCACCATGTTGGTCAGGCTGGTCTTGAACTCCTGACCTCAGGTGATCCACCCTCCTTGGCCTCCAAAGTGCTTGGATTACAGGTGTGAGCCACCACGTGTGGCCTTTTTATACTTATTAATAGCTCATTTAATCTTCTCTCAAGAGACAGGTGCTTGACCATGGCTGCTTTACAGATGAGGAAACTGAGGCACAGATCTACCCAGCAAGAAGCAGGCCTGCCATCTGTGTTGGGAGCCTTCTCCCTGCTGAACTGGATTCACAATCCTCCCATCCCCTTTGCCTGCTGGGAGGGCAGGGACACTTGAAGGTTCAGGATGTCGAACTGAGTTCTTGGCCACACGGATCACAGAAAACCCCTAAGGAAGCTGGGATGTCATTTGCACACAGCCTCCCGATCGGAAAGTTATCATTCTCCCTTCAGTTGCGAGAAAGCTCATAAGCCCTCCACACATACACCCAGCCCAGGAAAGGGGCATCACTGCACCCTCTGCACTTCTGCACTGAGCTGTGTACACCGGGGAGTACATCTCTGTGTACAGTGAGTACAGAGAGTGCGGTGTACTCTGGTGTACACAGCTCATTGCAGAAATCACAGCTCGAGTTGACTCTCCACAGAAGAGCTGGGTCTTTGGGCCTCTCCATTTCCCTAGACAGCGGAAAGGCTTGTAGCAGTTTCCATTCAAACTCAGCAAACACCCAGGAGGAGTGTACCGTTTCTGACCCGCTGCCACAGGATGCGTGGCGGGACACCGCAAATCACAGCGCAAAGATCATCAACATCAGCCCCACGGTGAGGGCCACAGGGAGCCTGGGCATCACCAACCATGGGACCTGGGCACGGTGGAGCAGCAGCAGAGAATCCTGCCGAGCCAGAGCAGAGCAGACTGGAAGCCCGGTGGACCGGCCGCGGCCCACCGCTGGCTTGCAATCACTCGATCTTATTTGCAAAGCCACCACACACATGTGCATCCCCAAGTCCCCTTTCCATTTGCTCAAAGGGTATGTGTGGCTGGCAAGAAGTGCTCGAGAGACTTCCGGCAGACTTGGAGTGGAGTCTGCAGGTGCCAAGCCTCCTCAAGACCCAGGGATCGTAAAGCCCATTCTCCAGTCGTCAAAGTCAGAGGACGGAGGTGGACAGGCCTTCAGCCTCAGCCTCCCCCAAAACAGACAGCGTCATTTGCAAACTTGCAAGACTGGGAGGAGACCTGAAAACTCCAGGGCTGGAGCATTCATCCCCTTAAAGGAACAGATCCACTCCAGCTGGGAATGGCCATGGAGACTAACACCCACTTCCTTGTCAAGTTTGCTTCCATTCACTGCCTAGCTAAGCGCATTCCACCCCTCGCCCCAGGCTGGAAGGGAAAGCCCAGGATAAGCTTGGAGCTCAGTAAGGTCAGTGTTGCCTCCTGGGGCCTGGGAAGGGCCAGCGCTCCATCCAGTGGGGAGCCGGGCTCTTTAGGGCCCCCCATGCTACTAGTTCAGGAGTCCTCTTAAAATTTATTTTTACCCCCGAATCCTGCCCATCAGAGCTTCCATCCTCCACTTTTACAGATGCTTCAGGTGAGGTTCCCAGGGTCCCAGAGACTTGCCCCAGCTCTGTATGGGAGCACTGAAATAGTGCCAGTCTGTGGCCATCCAGGTCATTCTCCTCCCTTGACTGCCCCAAGGGAAGTGACTGGCTTGAGGAGACGTTGAGAGGACAAGTAGGCCCAGCACTGGGGCCCTGCCATGCTGGGTCCTGTAGAGTTAACTCTCTCCTGGCATCACTGGCAACAGATCAAACGTCAAAGGTGAAAAGGAAAGGGCTCACGCAGGGCTAACCATTCAGATACTTCCTTTTCTTGCTTCAAGCAGAGGACAAGATCTGCTCTTTTTGACAAGATGACGAAGAGCCAGGGAAGGTAGGGCGAGTCAAGGGCAGAGGAGAATTCTTCAAGCTATGACTTCTCCCCTGAAATAGATACCACTGTCCCAAAAACCTCATCCCACTGAGACAGGCACTTCAGGGGTCACAGAAGCAAGGGCTCCTCTGCCCAGTGAGCTCCGGTCTTCCCAGCCTCTGCCGTCTCCTGACAGCCTTGCTGCTCTCCCAATGGGAAGAGCAAGATCCAGGGCTCTGTCCAATGGTGGGAAACAGGAATCACTCATGCTTCCCCTCAGACACCACCAGGCTTGAGCCCCTGCTCCTTTTGATCCAGGAAACAATCAAGATCTATCTCATGGAGATAAAGCCGCTCCAGACAGAAGTATGCATGTGCATTGTACGTGTGAGCGTGCCCGTGGCCACGGCACACTCAGCGCTCACGTGCGCTGGAATGAGAATGAGGCTGGGGTTGCAGTTCATGGCAGCTCAGGGTTGTGCCTGCAGAAGTACCATGGCCAGCTAGGCCTTGATGATAGGATCCCCCCTCCACCCCCGTCTCCACCACCTCTGCTCAAAGAGCTCAGGGAGAGCAGAAATGGACCTGGGAATGGGAGGTGCCGCCCTTCCCACTTCTGACTCCACCATCCCCCACCACTGACCTCCAGCAGGGATTCCTTGGGCTGAGTTCTGGCTAATTCACTGTAACCAAGAGCTTTGGGGGAGGGCTGCCTAAGCACCAAGATTCCATTTCTCTTGAAATGTAGAGTTTCAGATGGGGGAGGTGCAGGACACAAGCCTGGAGCAATTTGGCAGCTGCTTTCCTCCAAACAGACAGGCAGGAAGTTGCCTGAGGACCATAGGTAACCTGTGGTCTGAGAATCACCAAGACCCAAGAAATCACAAACCACAGCGAAGTGTGGCGAATCACAGTGAACTGCACTGCTAAGAACTGCATCTGGACAAAAGAGAGCTGGGAAGCCTAGAGGGCAAGTCCGCTGTGGCCAATTGCAGTACCACGGGATTATGGGTTCTGCGGACCGCAGGCAACTGGCGAACCACCCATAATTGGCAAATCACGGCAACTGGCAAGCCGCGGCAACTGGCAAGTCATGGCCAACCGTGAGCCTCAGGCAACTGTGAGCCACAGGCAACTGGTGAGCCACGAGCGCTGGTGAGCTGCAGGCAATTGGTCAGCCGCGGGCAACTGATGAGCCGCGGACAACTGATGAGCCGCGGGCAACTGACGAGCCGCGGGCGACTGATGAGCCGCGGGCAAATGGCAAGCCGTGGGTAGCAGGCGAGCCCCAGCCCTGTGAACAAATTCATTTCTCACAGATCCACAAACTCCTAGCAATTCCAGCCTGGGGTGTAAACAATGCCCCAGTTCCCAAGATGCCCAGCTGCCCACCCTGTACTTGGGCACAAGGAGGAGCTAGCAGTCTCCAGGTGAAGCTAAAGGTGCCAAATCTCCTCGGAGACCCCAAAATTCAATACTGCAGAACCACACCTAAAACAGAAAGTTGCAGCAGGTTTCATTCTCAGGGAAGATCAAGCCAGCCACCAGGTGTGTGCGCCGGCCTCCCGCATGAGAGTCATTTACATCACAAGCAGCGCCAGGTGGGGAGTAGCCCATCCCTGGGGTTAAGAGTGTTCAAGTTGGTTTTTTCCTTCTCTCTCTTTTTTTTTTTTTTTTGAGTTACTCTTTTAAACTCTATCCTATCTTACTCTTCTTAAAGAAACAGGGTGTCCCTAGGCAGGCTGTAAGGAATAGCTCTAAGGATGAAATTTACAGAGTTCATCTTGGAGTGGCAGGGAGGATGATTGTTGCTTTTCTTATCCTGCCTCATTCCACATGAGATGGCCTCAGAGTGGACACAAGACATTAAGGAGCTACCTAGGCAAATTTCGCCTGGCTCACCTGTCCGCCCCAGACATGAAGAAAAGCCAGTGTAGTGTGGTCACCCTCGCCCCAACCACGGATCAGGGATTTGATGGTTCTGAAGGGGAATGGGTACCAAAACGCTGATACAATTCATAGTGTTTTCAGTAACGATACCATGAAACTCATACCATTTATTCAATACAACAATGCTAGGAAATGGGTCTTCCATTCTCCAGTTTTACCGAACACCAGACTGGCTGGCACCTCTTGCTCACCAAGCATGTCAGGATCGCAAAAACCATCAAGGAAAAGAACTGAGGTGACAGATGGGCTCTCGACAGAACTGGGTCTTTGGGACCCTCGGGATGGTTTCCTTAAGTTACGATGAAGGTCTGGGCAATTCCTACCGCAGAATTTCAGCAAATACGCAAAAAGGTGCAAAAGTTACGCAGGGGTTAGTGGTTGGTATAATTTCACGCGGATACCCGGCAATAATCATCCCCAGACCTGAGAATCTCAGAGACGCAGTAAGTGGCATACCAGGCTGATGTGTGGTGAATCACATTGAACAATGGTGCAGAGAACCATCTGTGGCAAAGAAGGGCCAGGAAGCTTAGCGGGTCAGGGCAGCTCAGATCCCTTGTGGCAAATTAAAGTGTATCAGCGAACCACGGGCAAATGGCGAACCGCGGGCTACTGGCGAACCCAGCTCTGTGGCAGGGCGACGTGCTCTCCTGTCCAAGGAGTAGTTAGCATCTTGGCGTGAAGCTGCAGATGCCAAATCTCCTCAAATACCCCAAAACTTAATTCCTCGGATCCCAGAGATGAAAAGAAGAGAGGACGCGGCAAGTCTTCCTCTGGGCAGAGGGGTGCCGGGAGAACGCTAAGCGCCGGCCTCGGGCTGAGAGAGACATTTGCAAAACAGTAAGAGGAGTGGACTGAATTTGGATGGGCTTTTTAGTATTCCTCTTTTTAAAGGAACATCCCCAGCAGGCTTTAAAGAGCTGCTCGAAGGGTGAAATTTACCAAGGTCATCCCAGGGAAGGGTAGTTGTTGTTCTAGTCCTGTCTTCCCAGGTGGGAGACACACAGAGCAAACCCTGGACAGTTTGGTGTGGGTGAGGGAAGCTGTTCTGGTGACACCAGTCCCGTGGATCAAGGCAACACACCACTCCAAGGATCAGAGATGGATGAACGACTGGCAATTCATGGTGAACTGAGGGCACGAACCACAGTCTGAGCCAGACATGGTGGCTGGAACCAGTAATCTCAGCTACTCGAGAGATACAGAAGGGTCCCTTGAGGCCAGGAGTTCAAGGCCAGCCTGAGCAACATTGCAAGACCAAGACCCCATCTCAAAAAAGAAAAAAGCAGCAGCAGCAAAACCCAGTCTCACAGCAGTGGAGCAGGGAGAAAAGAAGAACCTAGGGAATGCCATTGTACCTGCACAGTTACGGTGTTCCAGACTGTGGGCCACTGGTGAACCACGGGCCACTGGCGAACCACGGGCCGCTGGCGAACCACGTGCCGCTGGTGAATCGTGGCCCGAGGAAAATAGCCTCTCACAGACCTGCAAACTTCGTGATCCCCTATTTAGGTCTGGGGCATGAAATCCTCACTTTCTAGTCACCTAGTAGCCAGTAGCCCAATCCTGCACCTGGGCTCAGCGCTGTTGGCGGTCTTGAGGGATCTTGCAAGTGTCAAATTACATCGGAAACACCGAAGCTCAATTCTACAATCCCTAGGGCCAAAAAACAAAAGAGGAGTGTACTCTTCCCCAAGGGAGGAGTCCATTCTCATTCAGTAGGCGAGCTTTGCCAGTTCCTGTGCTAATGCCCCCAGCCGACAGAGCTATTTGCGAGGCAGCGGGAGAGCAGAAGGTAATTCTTTGGGCTGTTGATCTTCTCTAACCCTGTGGGGCTTCCCTTCTTAAAAGAGCCGAGTATCTCCAGACGGGCTCTAAGGAGTGGTTTGGGATTGAAATTTACCAAGTTCAAAGTGAGAGCGAGTACTAAGCATATTTATCTTGTTCTCATCTGGTGCCTGTGGGGCAAAGCTCTTTGGGGTCGCAGAGGACCGTTTCCCTATGTCTTGGCAAAGTCTTCCAGCAATCGCTATGCCCCATCCCCAGCCACTGAGCAAATGAATGAAGCACAAAGTAGCTGCTAGGATGTTGATGCCAGCAGTGTAAGGGACATGGGAATCCTTCTGCAGTGAACTGATGCAGAGTCAAGGCACATGGCAGCTCAAGGCCACCGGGCCCCCTGTGGGCTGCAGGCCGGCCACACATGGGTACCAAAGCCCTGCCAGGCATGGAAACCAGGAGACCACAACTCTGTGAATAGTGGCAAGAAGCAAGCATGCCAGCGACCGGTGGGCCCAGCAAGCCCAGCGCCCTGCGGCACGGACACAGGGCAAACTGTAGCACCACAGGTTGGGTCGCTGCTCCCAATCTTGGCAGCCTTAGGGTGACCCTACAGCCTGCCTCCAGTGATCCCACTGTGATCACCTGCCTTCTCAACCGCACCACCTTCAGACGTTTTTAAGCTAGCATGACCAGGTGAGAGGGGTGGAAAATGAACTCTGCTTGTGTTTCTCTTTTTTTTTTTTTTGAGACGGCGTTTTGCTCTTGTTGCCCAGGCTAGAGTGCAGTGGCATGATCTCAGCTCACCGCAACCTCTGCCTTCGGGGTTCAAGCGATTCTCGTATCTCAGCCTCCCGGGTAGCTGAGATTACAGGCATGTGCCACTATGCCCAGCTAATTTTGTATTTTTAGTAGAGATGGGGTTTCTCCATGTTGGTCAGGCTGGTCTCGAACTCCTGACGTTAGGTGATCAGCCTGCCTTGGCCTCCCAAAGTGTTGGGATTACAGGCATGAGCCACCATGCCTGGCCTTCTCTTCTTCTCTTTCTATTATTTTATTTTTATTTTTGAGACAGAGTCTCACTCTGTCGCCCGGGCTGGAGTGCAATGGTGCCATCTCAGGTCACTACAGCCTACTCCTCCCAGGTTCAAGAGATTCTTTTGCCTCAGCCTCCTGAGTAGCTGGGATTACAGGCACCCACCACCACACCCAGCTAATTTTTGTATTTTTCGATAGAGACAGGGTTTCACCATTTAGCCAGACTGGTCTCGAACTCCTGACCTCAAGTGACCTGCCCGCCTTGGCCTCCCAAAGTGCTGGGATTGCAGGGTTGAGCCACTGGGCCCAGCCAGTGCTTCTCTCCTTAAAGCAACAGCCAGGAGTCACTCCTCAGACCAAAGACCACCATCCCTGGGGCAGTTTGCTTCCATTGGCTTCCTGCTAAGCCAGCACCACCCCTGCCCCAGGCTGGGAGTGGAAGCTCAGAGGATTGGATGGCTCCAGCTGGGAGCTAGGCCGGCTCTACGTGGTCTCCTAGGGCCTGGGGAGGCATCCCCACAACTCCACTGTGAGGAGGGCTCTTCAAAGACCCCTGGGCATCTGATCACTGCCCATTCTTTCATTCGCTGAGATCTCAGCAGGGCTTGACCTGACATTGATTTCACTGCATCCTCACATCATCACTCACATCTTATTCTCCAATATTACAGGCACCTCACCAGAAAAGTGGCTGGGTGCGGTGGCTCAGGCCTGGCATGGTGGCTCACACCTGTAATCCCAGCACTCTGGGAGGCCGAGGCTGGTGGATCACCTGAGGTCAGGAATTCAAGACCAGCCTGGCCAACATGGTGAAACCTCATCTCTACTAAAAATACAAAAAATTAGCCTGGCATGGTGGCACACACCTGTAATCCCAGCTACTCGGGAGGCTGAGGCAGGAGAATCACTTGAACCTGGGAGGCAGAGGTGACAGTGAGCTGAGATCGCGACACTGCACTCCAGCCTGGGCAACAAAGGGAGACTCTGTCTCAAAAAAAAATTGGGCTCCAAAAGTTCTTGATGACTGAAAATTCCACTTAAAGGCTTAAGTGTGCCATTAAGATGCAGGCAGGGTCTCCCTGGAGGGCTGGGAAGGGATTCTGACGCGTGGAAGATGCCAGGAGCCAGGATTTGATGAGTGACAAACTTAGGGGCCCAAACTGCTCCCCACGGGCAACTGAGGGAAACGATACTGCTGGCAGAAGTGCCGTCCTTTCTCGAGCACAGACGCAACGGTCCCCAAAGCCTCACTGACGTTCCCTGAAGCCCCATCACATTCATTCTCCCAACAGCCCAATCAGGGAACTGTCATCATATTTTAACCTTTAAGACAATTACAGAAATAATTATTTTTCTTGTTAAAAAGCGAGAGACAGAGAGAGAGAGAGAGAGAGAGAGAGAGAGACAAGAACAAAAGCGATAAATACAAAACAAAAACCAAAGAATGCAATGGCGTGTCACCGCAATGATGTGTGACCCTGAAAAGTGTGATTTCTCGCTTTCCAATCTCCCTCCCATTCTGCTTCCTGCGGGGAGCCCTGTCCCACTCAGTTGGTTCTTGGTTCTTCAGAAGACAGTCGGGAGGAAAGGGCTTCTCCTTGGAGCTCCATGTCACCCCTGGAGGGCTGTTTTAAGGTGCGCCCGGCTCTACCAGGCCTAGGGGTGTCCTTGTGGCCTGAGGGAGGACCAGGGAGGATGCAGCAGGTTCACCTTTGTGTCATGTGAAGCCATCCCTCCCTGACCAGCTCTGCGGAGAAGGTAGATTACAGAGAGAATGAGATAAAAGGTGAACCCCAAAAAGGATTGGGGGCCCTTGTTAGATGCATTTCCTTTGAATGCAAGCTCACCTCGCCTGAAAACCTTCCCTTTTGAAATGCAAAGGGATGAGATGAATATTTGATGAGCCCTCCTGGGTGCAGAACTGGGTAGAATCGTGCTCCAGAGTGGCGGCCTCAGTCCCACAAAGTCCGGGGAGCAGGTTTGCTGGTTTCCTTTGAACCGGGTAGGCGCTGAAAGGCCGCCGTGTGAGGCGGAAACCGGTGTGCTGCGCGAAGACGCCAGTCCCGGCCCTGCGTCCCAGCCCTGCTCTTTCTCCTGGGTCACGTAGCATGGTCTAGAAGATACCCAGAAAAACAAATAAGGCTTCGTTTCCCTCCTCCCTGGGCTGGCGCCTCAACGCCCACGAGGTCTCCTCTTCACCACCCAACTTCCTGTCCCTCCTCATCCCTAAGGCTCCACCAGGGATGGATGGTCCATGGACACTGGCAAGACGGCCTCCCCATCAGGTCCAGCGGAGCACCGGCCAGGCCCTGCTTTCCAGGGAGGACCAGCAAGCCGTTTGCTGGGGAGACCTGCAGAGCGCAGGGCCGAACTCAGCCCCACAGCTTTTCCTGGGTCCCCAAGGGAAGGTTGGCAGCCATGCCAGGCGTCAGGGTGGGGCATGGACAGCAGGTGGTGGCCACTGGAACACCATGCCTGACCCCACCCAGTGGTGTGACCCACAAACAGGGCTGGCATGTCCTCGAGACCAGATGGAGAAGGTAACAGAGGGAACACTTATTGGGGGCTCTCCATGCACGGTAGGCGCAGCCGCTGAGGGAGGTGTCAGGGAGGAAGACCCCCAGAAGGAGGGTTCCCCAGGGGCAGCTAGAGATGGCGGAGCAAGCACCTTCGTCCCAAGCCCTGTGCAGGCAACAGCTTGTGTCCAGCAGTGTGGGCTGCTGCGTGCAGCTTGGTTTCCTGCCTGGCCAGGGGCTTCCCCAGTCATAGGTCAGCACAGCCAACCCAGAGGACAGGAGATGCAGAGCAAGCAAAAGTCAGGGAGCCAGGAAGCCACTTCCCAGGAAGCCACTGCCCCGGATGCCCTCCACACTGCCCTCACATCCACAGAGAGACAGCTTGGCTGGGACGTCCTCTTCCCACAACCTCCCAGCCAGGGCCCTCCCTGCCAATCCCCCCCAAAGGCCAGGCACAAGCTCTGGACAGAACCAACTCTCCCTTAGGCCTCACCATAGCTGTGCAATTTTATTTATTTGTTTTTATTTATGTATTTATTTATTTACTTTTTCTTTTTTGAAACAGAGTCTCACTCTGTCGCCCAGGCTGAAGTGCAGTGGCACAATCTCGGCTCACTGCAACCTCTACCTCCCGGGTTCAAGTGATTCTCCTGCCTCAGCCTCCCGAGTAGCCAGAATTGCAGGCGCATGCCACCATGCCCGGCTAATTTTTGTATTTTTTAGTAGAAACAGGGTTTCACCATATTGGACAGGCTGGTCTCAAACCCCTGACCTCACAATCCCCTCGCCTCAGCCTCCCAAAATGCTGGGATTAAAAGCGTGAGCCACCGCGCCTGGCCTATTTATTTACTTTCGTATGGAGATGGGATTTTGCCATGTCACCCAGGCAGGTCTCAAACTCCTGGGCTCAAGCCATCCTCCCAGCTTGCCCTGTCAGAGTGCTGGAATTACAGGCATGGGTCACCATGCCAGCCTTTGCTATTTTAATTTAGTTTTCTCATGTTCTTCATCCTGGCTATCAGAGAGTTGGACTGCAGAGAGACGTGTGAGTAAAAAGTGAAGATAGCTTCCTCCATGGGCAGGACACTCCAGCTGGATACTGACGGTAACAGGTGTTGACTGGTCCACACCAGAGGAAGGTGGGAGGGGAATGGGGTTCGGGATCCAGCAAACTCCACTGTATTCCCATTTGTCGGTGGCTCCAGGGCAGAGCCTCCAGCCCTATAGCCAGCCACTGGGCCACCCCCGTTTCTCTTCCCACAGAGACACTCTCTCCAATAAGGTCCTCTTGGGTAGACTCTGTAAGAGCCTTTCAGAGCATTTTCAGGCACGAATGAATGTAAAAGCGATGTGGGTGAGGATGGAAAATGTGTGGAGTTACCTATTTACCTGTTGGTACTTCTGGGCACTTCTGTGCCACGTAACACGTGCCATCAGCCTCATGGCAACCCTCTCTTGCTCACCCTGTGGGCCCCGCTGAGATTGCCCCAGAGAGGATGAAGCGGACCGGAGCCCTCATTCTTCCGTCTCCTGGCAAACCCACACTGAGCCAGCTATGTTCTCCCTCTAGCAGGGCAGGGCAACGGAGCAGCCACAGTGAGGTCTGAGGTCCCATCCTGTCATTACTGAGGGCAAGGAAGCCTCTTCCAAGCCTAACTCTCCAGAAGCTGCTTTCTCACTGAAAACCTGCACACCTGTTTAACGCCGTCCCAGCGGTACTAAAAGGATGAGGGTTTGTAGCTATACTGTAGCGCTCTCTCTCTATATATATAATATATACATATAAATATTAGCTAAATATATATATCATATATATTTATATTATATATTTTATATAAATATATAAGATATATATTTTTTATAATATATAAT
>CAUYLG010079044.1:0-15659 GCA_963573385.1 Cacajao melanocephalus | reverse complement strand
TTTTTTGAGATGGAGTCTTGCTTTGTCTCGCAGCCTGGAGTAGCACTATTTCAGCTCACTGCAACCTCTCCCTCTCTGCCTCCTCGGCTCAGACGACTCTACTGCTTCAGCCTCCCCAGTAGCTGAGAGTACAGGAGCCTGCCACCATGCCCAGCTAATTTTTGTGTTTTTTTAGTAGCTATGGGGTTTCAGCATGTTGGCCAGGCTGGTCTTGAACTCCTGACCTCAGGTGATCCGCCCATCTCGGCCTCCTAAAGTGCTGAGATTACAGGCATGAGCCATAGCACCCGGTGCACCAGCCAATTCTTATGGATCCCTTGGTTCCATCTAGCCCTCCCTCAGGCTCTCTGCTGGGTGAAAAGGTGGTCACACACCCCACAAGGCGACCCATTCTCCTCCCTGCGAGCTCATTCCTTCCCACTCCTGCCCCTGTTCCTCACCAAACCTGACCTCTAAGAACATGGATGTCCTGACCTGTCACCCCCCACACCACGCCTCAAGGGCTCCCCACTGCCTGTGGGACAATACTGGTGTTGTGGCAGGGCGAGCCCTGTCTGCTGTCACCAGCCCTCCCACTACCCCCTCCTCGTCCCCACCACCTGCTCCAGACTGCAGGTTCCAGGACAGCATGGGAGCTCCCTCCCTGAAGGAGGACTCCAGGACCACAGGCTGGGTTAAATATCCTTCCCGAGGCTGCTTCAGCTCTGGCCTCTCCTTACACAGGCCAAGATGCTCAAAGCGCTGTTTCTGGGGGGTTTCAGTGATGTTCCCTGGTGCTTGTCTGGTCCAAGATGAGGAGGCAAAACCGACTAGGGGCTTCTCTGTCTCCCCCACTCCACACCCTTATTCCTCTGCAGCGCCCCAGCCCTAGGGCGCCAGCCTCACTCCAGTTCCTACCCCACAGGACTGGATCCAATGGAAGTCAGAGGGGCGGGGTACCTGGGGCAACTCCTCGGACGATGCAATGCCAGCAGTTCCTGCCAGATGGCGCTGCGTGACCATGGCTCCAGGAGGCAGCCCCCCGACCCACGCCCCCAGCAATGGGCGGGGCTAAAGCCGCAGTGGGCGGCACCACAGCGGGTGGGCGGGGCCGTCCCTTCCGAGGCGATGGTTTCCTCCACCTCCTTTCTCTTGGGTCGCCGCAGTCCCCCCCTTCTCTCTCTCTCTCTCTCTCTCTCTCTCTCTCTCTCTCTCTCTCTCTCTCTCTCTCTCTCTCTCTCTCTCTCTTCTCTCTGTCTCCTCTCTCTCTCTCTCTCTCTCGCGTCTGGATCTCTGTTGCTCACCTTCTGTCGCGCTCGTCCCTCCTGCTCCAGTTTCGGAATCTAAAGAAAGGCGCGGTGCAGTCTGAAGTGAGAGGTCCTAGACGCGGTCCGGTTATGCTTGTGGGGCCATTAATGTCCGTTAGGACGCTACGCCTGCCTGAGCAGCTCTGGGCCATTACTGCGTCGTCGGAATAGTGGCTCCCCCCTCCCCCGAACAGGGCCCCAGACCACAGCCATACCACACAGCCCACGTCCAGGCCCAGGCTCGGCCTCCCTGAGATCGTTGGGGCCTTGCTGGGGGGATGCGGGTTCAAGGCCCGGAAGAAAGGTCCTGCGGCAACAGGAGCGCAGGGGCAGCCCCCACCCGGGTGGACCCCCCCACCCACAGCCCAGCGGGGAAGGCCGAGACCTGCTCTCCCTCTGCTGGACAGGACTCGTGCCTGGGTAGCATGCTGGGGGCAAGGGGGTTGGGTGGGGAGGGGGGATTTCCCAAGCCTCCGATCGCCCCGACTTGACTTTCTTTCCTGCTGTTGCTGCCCCGGGGGGCCCTCGTCACCCCACATGAACCCTGCAGAACTAGCAAAAGAAAGTCCACCCTCCTCTCAGTGCTGACCCTACTCCCTCCCACCCACCTCCCTAGTCCTTTTTTTTCTTTTTCTTTTTTTGAGATGGAGTCTCAAAAAAATGCCGTGGTGCGATCTTGGCTTATTGCAACCTCTGTCTCCCAGGTTCAAGCGATTCTCCTGCCTCAGCCTCCCGAGTAGCTGGGACTACAGGTGCGCACCACCACGCCCGGCTATTTTTAGTATTTTTAGTACAGACATGGTTTCACTGTGTTAGCCAGGATGGTCTCGATCTTCTTGACCCCCTGATCCGCCTGCCTCAACCCCCGCAAAGTACTGGGATCCAGCCTCCGTACCCCTTTCGTTGAAACTCCAAGCACCTGACAGCCCCTGAACACCTTTGCCCAGGCTCTTCCCTTCGCCTTGCTCTGCCTCCAGCGCAGCACCCGTGAGTGCTGAGGTCAGCCTGGGAGCAGGGCTGAGAGCTTCCGGGGGCTGGCTAGAGGAGAGGCCTGGGAGGGTTTGCCCTGAGAGCTGCTGAGTCACCCTTCCTCGCCTGTTCCTCCAGGCCCCCGGACTCAGTGTCCCCTCTCAAGGACTCTGCACCTCCTCTGAAATTGTGACCTCCAGTTCCTCTCTGACTGCCTCAATTCATCCTGCTCCCCGCTCCCCTTTGCCAGGCCCACTTCCGTTGTTGCCCAGCCCTCTGCTATTCTGTTACCTTCCTCAGCCCTTCTTCAGCTCCTTCTTGGCTTTGGGGACTCCTTTGTTACTTTGTAGCAGCAGTGTGTCCGGTGATACTTCCTTGGTTCCTGGCCCCGGTTGTGACCTCCCGTCCCTGGTGGCCCTTCCCTCCATCACACTGCTCCCCATCCTATCTTTTTAAAAATCATTCTTATTATTATTTGAGATGGAGTCTCACTCTATCTTCCCGGCTGGAGTGCAGTAGCATGATCTTGGCTCACCGTAACCTCCACCTCCTTGTGCAAGTGATTTTCATGTCTCAGTCTCCCAAGTAGCTGGGATTACAGGCATTAGCCACCACACCTGGCTAATTTTTGTATTTTTAGTAGAGATGGGGTTTCGCCATGTTTGCCAGGCTGACCTCGAACCCCTGACCTCAGGTGATCCACCCGCTTAGGCCTCCCAAAGTTCTGGGATTGTGGGTGTGAACCACCACGCCAGCCTTGTTTTTTTTTTTTTCCTGAGAGTCTCGCTGTCACCCAGGCTGGAGTCCAGTGGCACCATCTTGGCTCACTGCAACCTCCGCCTCCTGGGTTCAAGTGATTCTTCTGCCTCAACCTCCCTAGTAGCTGGGATTACAGGTGTGTGTCACCATGTCTGGCTAACTTTTTTTGTCTTTTTAGTAGAGATGGGGTTTTGCCATGTTGGCCAGGCTGGTCTCGAACTCTTGACCTTAGGTGATCCACTTGCCTCAGCCTCCCAAAGTGCTGGGATTACAGGAGTGAGCCACTACTCCCGGCCCCCCATCCCATCATCAGTCACTGGAAGGAGGAATCAGCTGAGTCCTGGGCCAGGGAAGGCTGAAGTATGCCCAAGGCTGATTGGGAGTCTGCCCCAGCTAGGGGGAAAGGTCTGCAAGCCTCCTTACCCCCGTTACCCTGCTGAGGGCTCCCATCCAGCCACCTTCCTGACTCTGGTGTGGCCCCGAAGCTACAGCCTGCCAGGTTTTGGGTGGCCCTGGTTGATGTGGGATGACCCCCTAAGCCCCACCAGGAGTGGTGTGTGGGGTGCGTGGTGGCTCACACTGCCCACAGCCACCCTCACAGGCTCCAAGGGTGGCAGCACCAGGCTGTGTCCATGGAGGCCAGCCACAGGCCGGACAGGCAGCCTCTGGACATGCAGACAGACAGATGGAGGTGGCCAGCCGGGCGGGAGCCTGAGGCAGCCTCAGCCAGGAATTGCAGGGGTGGGGGTAGGGAGCAGCCATGGGGCCTCAGCCTAAATGGCTTTTAGGGGCAGCTGCCAGGATGTGGGCACCCAGGGGGCCATGGCCCAGGAGGCTGCCCAGAGGCAGGCCCTGTGCTTGGGCGGGGGCAGGAGAGCCCAGGCTAAGGGCGCCGGAGAGAGGAGAGGGAGAGGAGGACTGCGCCAAGCCTGCTTCTCCTGCTCACATGGGGAATTGCCTGGGCTGGCTGTGCCTAACTCCTGGGAACCAGGTATGTGTGGGAGGCCTGGCTGGACGGGGGAGGAGGGCAGGCTGGGGCTGTGCCTGGACTCAGCTGCCTTCCCATATTGGAGACGGAGGAAGAGCAGGGTGGTGAAGAGCATGGACTCTGAATCTCACATCCCTGGGCCCAAATGGAGCTGAGGAACGTTTGTGGGTCTCTTCCCTCTCCAGACCTCAGTTTTCAGATTTGTAAAGTGGCCGGGCCCCTAGGGTTGTTCCGGGTAAAATGCACTCAGCCATAAATGATTTTGTGGTGATGGTGATTGTTCTGTTGGGGAAGCGGGGACACGTGCTTCAGGTAGAGGCTGGGGTTTGCGGACGGCTGTGGGCCAGGGGAGAGGAGGCCTACAGGGCCTCGTTCTTGCCTGTGGACACTGTGGAGCAGTGCCTGTGCACACTGGCCACCACCCAGAGCTCAGAGCCCAAACACTTCAGTGCAGTGTATCCCATGTCAGGAGAGGGTGGCAGAGACCCTTGAGACTCAGATCCTTCCCCCACCCTCAACTAAGCCTGTGACTGCAAAGTCACAGTCCAGGCCTGGGGTGGGCTGGGACACAAGTGAGGGGGCCCAGCCAAGGGAAATAATGGGTGGAGGGCTCGGTAATGGATGCGGTGTAGATAGCCGGAACACGGTGGGTAGACGAGGGAGTCTCCCAGTCACCGGCCCCCAGGGTGCAGAAAGGGGCTGCTGCGTGTCACTCTTAAACCCCTCTTTTTGCCTCCTGGGCCCTCCTGAGCCTCTGCCCTGGGCCAAGGCAGCTCTGGCTGCAGGAGGGATCGGGATCAGGCACAGCCGAGAGGAGACAGGCAAGGGGGTCGGGGAGGGCTACCTGGGGAGGGTGGAGGGCTGTGGCCCTCGTTCTTACCCTTTGGTCCCTTTGTGGGTGGGTCCCTTGGCCTGGAGACCCTTTGTCCAACCCGTCCCCCACCTCAAGACCTGCCTCTGTGCTGCGCATACAGTGGGTTTCCAATAAATGTTCCTGGGATAGAAGGCAAAGGCGCTGGCACCAAGGCGGCCGTCCAGAGTAGGGGCGAGACAGAGGGGTCCTGGTGGTTGGGGGGGGTCCCCTGGCCCTGTCCCCTCCCCCTGCACCCCCTCGGACTAGCAGGGCGCAGAGGCAGGGGCCTGGCCCGGATGGCTGGGGCGAGGGCGGGGGCGGGCGGGGGCGGCCGGACGGCGGGGGCGGGGAAGGGGCGGGCGCGGGGGCGGTGCCGCAGCCCGAGCCGGAGCCCGAGCCGGAGCCCGAGGCGACGGGAGCCGAGCGGGAGCCGCGGAAGCCACCGCCGGCTGCCCAGCGCCACCGCAGCCCCCGAGCTCCCCTGCGCCCCTGCCCGCGGGCAGCCGGTGGGTAGCGGGCGCCATGGCTGCGCCGGAGCCGCTGCGGCCGCGTCTGTGCCGCCTGGTGCGCGGCGAGCAGGGCTACGGCTTCCACCTGCACGGCGAGAAGGGCCGCCGCGGGCAGTTCATCCGGCGCGTGGAGCCCGGTTCACCCGCCGAGGCCGCCGCGCTGCGCGCTGGGGACCGCCTGGTCGAGGTCAACGGCGTCAACGTGGAGGGCGAGACGCACCACCAGGTGGGGGCCCGAGCTCGCCCCCGGCCCGCCCACGCCTCCACGAGCACGTCTCGCTGGGGCGGGCGAGGGTCGCACGGGGCCCGAGGAGGGTCCCGCGGGGAGGACGCGGACGTTGCCGGGAGGCAGTGGCCCAGCGCCTTCCGAGTCCCGGCGCAGGAAGCTCAGCCTTGCACCGGGGTTGGGGGTGCATCCTGGCAGGGAGGGGCCCGCACTGCGGCTCCTGGCCGTTGGCTTCGCTGTTTGATTGCGTTTTGGCCTGTGTGCCATGAAGGAGGGTGTCAGGCAGCCTGGGGCCCCTCCAGGAAGGTGAAAACCTGGGTGCTTTTGCCTGGGTGTGTGTGTACACGTGTGCGTGTGAACACAGCTGGGTGTGTGTGTGCAGGTCCCTCTGGGGTCAGCCATGTGTGCATGCGCCTGCCTGTGTGTACTCAGGAGAGGGCCCGCTAAGGGCATCAGTGTGTCTGCACCTGTGTGTGCTGGAGTGTGCATGTGAGTATCCAGATCTGCACACGTGTGTGTGTGTGTGTGTGTGTGTGCAGGTTTAGACTCCTGGTCGTGTGAGAGCTGGACTCTGTGTGTGAACATGAGTATCCAGGCCTGTGTGTCTGCACGCCTGGCCTGTATGCTTGTCACTGTGTGCAGGCCTGTGAGTCTGTGTGTCCGTACTCTGGTGTGTCCCAGCCGGGTGTGTCTGGGACAGGTGGGAGTTGGCCATTGGTGGCAATCACATTCCTTAGCTCCAAAGGCACTGCCCCTCCTTAGAGGCTGCCTAGCTTGGCTGGGGACATTGGCTGAAGCCTCCTGCCTCCTGGCCAATGAAACAGAGACTTTTCTCTGTGGGTTCTGACCCCTGAGGTGTGTCTATCTCCCACAGGCCAGGGACTCCCTCCAGACCCTGGTGGGAGTCCAGTGTCCACACACTCTTTATCCTCCAGGTCCCCTGTCCCTCACAGCACCAGCAAATCCTGTCTACATGGCTGGTCCTGGATCCTAGAGATTAGTAGGCTGGGGCCGGGCGAGGTGTTTCATGCCTGTAATCCCAGCACTTTGGGAGATCAAGGCGGGTGGATCATGATTTCAGGAGATGGAGACCATCCTGGCTAACACGGTGAAACTCTGTCTCTCCTACAAATACAAAAAAATTAGCCGGACTTGGTGGCTTGCGCCTGTAGTCCCAGCTACTCGGGAGGCTGAGGCAGGAGAATCGCTTGAACCTAGGAGGCAGAGGTTGCAGTGAGCCGAGATCACTTGGGGACAGAGTGAGACTCCTCAAATGAAAAAAGAGATTAGCAGGTGGGCTCTCAGCTGCGTCTGGAGCTGGTCTCCTGTTTACCCAGTACCTGTCTGTTCCTCTGCAGCTCGCCCCCTGCCTTCCACCCAGAGTGTCTGCTGTGTAAGGTTGTTTGCTGAAGAAGGTGGGGATCAGGCTAGGGGCCTGGGCCTGAGGGATTGAGGGTGGGGCTGGCAGGGTGGGGGCCTAGCTGCTGTTTGACAGTCACTGCCGCCCTTGCCCTGGGAACACCTGCTTATCCAAGGCCTGTGGAGTGCTGGCCTCGAGGACTGGACACACAGGTCATGGTGGACCCTCCCCTCTGCCCCAGGAGGGCAAGAGAGGCAGTTACAGCCTCGTTGGACAGGGGAGGAAACTGATGCTGGAGATTTGGGGTGACTTGTCTGGGACACATAGTCAAGAAGCAGCTGGGCACTGGGTTCCTCTTGCCTCGCTCTGTGTCATGGGGAGAGAGGAGGACCAGTGGGAAGATGGGCCTGGCTCGGCCCCTCCTATCTGTTCACCACCCCTGCTGAGCCCGGCAGCTGGTGGGGAGCTCTGTCCACCCTCCCACAGGCCACAGGTGGAAGTGGGGCTGTTCCTCTACCTCCCCACTGCCCAGTGGGCACTGCTTTCTCTCTGAGGGTGCGTGCCGGCCCCCTGTGTGGTCCAGATACTTCACAGGCACCTGCACGCACACACCAACAGCCATGCCACAGCTGTCCACAGGTGCACCTGCCCCTCCGCCTCGACGCCTGTGCCTGAATCCTGCCTGCTTCCTGGGCTATGTGTGGGTGCCTGAGCCAGGAGCCCAGCTCTTCCCTGTCTGCAGGGAGATGCAAGGCCTGGGGTCAGGGGTTTAGACTACCGCACTGCGTGGCAGAGAGTGACAGGAATGGGCATAGATACACCCAAACTGGGGCCCAGGGAGACACCCCTCTTTCCTCAAACTTGGAGGGAAATACAGTCTTTGAAACAGATGGGTACACACGTGCACATGCACAAGACTGAAAACCTGAAGCTCAGCTGGGCACCATCTTGTCACTTCCAGACAGGACTACCCAGCTGCCGTACCCTGCAGCCCCTTCCTGGCCCCGTCTGGAGAAGACCCCGGGCTAAGGGCAAGGCCCTGGGAGGACCCTGAAGCCCTGGCAGCCTGGGCTTTAGTGTCCAGAGCCCAGGAGCAGAGGGAGGGAGCCGCCGGAGTCTGGGGGTGGGGGGCGGGGCTGGCAGGCCTCTTGGTGCAGCCACCCACCCATGCAGACCAGCCGTCTGCCCGCATGCCCAGGCCAGCCCAGAGTGGTGCCACTGCCCATGTGCAGACTGGAGTGCAGGCCACTGACCCGCTCCTGCCACCCATTTGTCCCAGGTGGTGCAAAGGATCAAGGCTGTGGAAGGGCAGACCCGGCTGCTAGTGGTGGACCAGGAGACGGATGAGGAGCTGCGCCGGCGGCAGCTGACCTGCACTGAGGAGATGGCCCAGCGAGGGCTCCCGCCCACCCACGAACCCTGGGAGCCGAAGCCGGACTGGGCACATGTGGGCGGCCGCAGCTCCGACACCAGCAAGAAGGTATGGAGGGCTGGGCCACAGGGACCACACTAGCCTCTCCCGAGCCTCTCTCGATGGCAGTCTTGCCTCTGGTCCCCTCCAGAAGTCTTGGTCTCTTCTGCCTTTTGGGGCTCCTTTTCTGCCCCAGGGACCATCCTGTTGGCTACTGGGGGCCACTCTTTCCATCCTCAGCCTGTGTTCTAAACTGGGAGGAGTCAGAGCATCCTGATCTGTTCCTCTTCTCCGGGACGCTTCAGAGCCACTGCCCTATGAAGGGGTCACTCTGACAAGCCACCGCCTCCCCAGTCTCCAGCCTGTTGGCTAAGGAACCCTGGAAAGAGGCATTCTAGCTCTCCATGTGCCCAGCTCTGTGTCTGTGTTGGGAGTCATCTGTGGCTCTGTCCTTGTCTCTGTCCGAGGCATCTGCATGCTGGGAAGGCCTGAGAGGGGGCCAGCTGCCTCTGCAGGCAGCGTGGTGGCTGGCGAAGCAGAGGACACCACTCTACCAGGCCCGTCGTGGGTGGGGCTGGGAGCAGGGAGTGAGCATGGGAGTGGAGTTGGGGGTCCAGCAGGCTCCAGGGTGAGCCAACCCCTCCCCCTAGATATAAGGGAGGCCCTGGGACTGCTGTTCCTTCTGGAGTCTTGCTGGGTGGTACTTCCGCCTTCCCCTGCACCTGCTCCCAGCCAGGAGAACCAGAAAAGTTGAGGCGCGGCCTGCTCCACCTCCGGCTAGGTGGCCGCTGTGAGGGGCAGCCTGGCAGGCCTGGGGGCCAGGAGGAACAGCCTGACGCTATCTGTCCTGCCTTCCTGGACACCCTGACATCGTCTTCATGTTCTCAAAGAAATCCCTTCAGGGGATTGAGTCCACGGTTTCCCCAGGCCCCACTTTGAGAACCTCAGGCCTGGGTCAGAGGTGTGAGATCTGGGGTTTCTGGGGGAGCAGGGGATCTGCACATTTACTTTCTCCCTTTCCCAAACATTTTCCCTGGAGCTGGCTGTGCCTGGGAGCTGAGCCCTGGGGGCCGTCTTGGCAGGAGATGGCATTCCCTGTGGGGAGCCTAGCCTGGGCACAGGCCTGGCCATAGGTCCTGTGGGACCTGTTTCACTCCTGGGGCTTGAGGGCAAGCTATGGCAGTGCTCAGGGCCAAGATGCCCAGCCCGGGGTGGGTTGGGGGGGCTGGCCTTACAGGGGGGCTGGCTGGCCCAGGCCCCTGGCTCCAGGCTGAGGGTTGGGGCCTCCCTCTTTCCCAGGCACCCTCCCTCCCCCAGGAGGAAGCTCCCCCTCCGCCCCAGGCATTTGTCCATTGATTTGGACACAAACGCACTGGTCACCTTCCTGTGGAAAAATCCGGTCCTCGGACTTTATCTGGAGGGTGCGGTGGCTGAGGTACCTTGCCTTGGGTGGGACCTTCCCCCTCTGCTATTTCAGGCTCTGGAGGCTGCAGGAAGCCCTAGGAGGGGCTTCCTCTGGGCGTATTTTTAGAGGAACAAAGGGTGGCCTGAGTGGCAGGTCCCTCTGTGCATGAGTCTGGCTGAGGACAGGGGCTCCAGGAGGTCAGGGGACACCCAAGGAACAAGGTCTCCCCCCCTCTCTTCTGTCATCGAGACCTGAGGTTTCTTTTTTTTTTTTCTTGGCTCGCTGCAATCCCCTACTGGGTTCAAGCGATTCTCCTGCCTCAGCCTCCCAAGTAGCTGAGATTACAGGCATGTGCCACCACACCTGGCTAATTTTTCTGTTTTTAGTAGAGATGGGGTTTCGCCATATTGGCCAGGCTGGTCTCGAATTCTTGGGCTCAAGCGGTCTGCCCGCCTCAGCCTCCCAAAGTGCTGGAATAACAGGTGTGAGCCACTGCGCCTGGCCCGAGACCTGAGGTTTCTTTACCTGAGCTCCCAGCATGGGCAGGAAGAGCCTCATCTGACCTCCACAGAGCAGGCTCAGATCCTGCCCTCCTTAGCCTGGGTGCAGGGTGGGCCCGAGATGGTCAGGGAGCCCGGGAGGGCAGAGCTTACCCTGTGCGGATGGCTCCAGTGTGGGTGTTGGTGGCAGAAGGCAGAGCCTTGGGGAGGACTGTGTGTAGTTTGGCTTTGGTGCAAGATGGAGAGGGCCCACCCCTGGGTGCCCCCTGGGAGCTAAGAGTAGTTCTCCGTGTCCTCTGTCCTGGCTGGGGATAGTGGGCAGGGGAGGAACTGATGTGGTTGACCCTCCTTTTGGGGCCATGAAAGCCTAGTTAGTGATGACTCAGCCCTGGGCCACACCGGGCCAGGGACGGTCACAGCTGCAGTGCAGCTGATCATCGTGGTGATGACGGGACAGCCCCCAAACAGACAGGGCGGCCAGCAGTGCCAGGCTCTGGAGGTGGTGGCAGACCTGGGCCCTCCATCCCCTGCTCCCAGCCCATGTCCCACCCCCATCTGGAGGGCTTTGGGGGCTAAGAGCAGGTGAAGGATGACAGTGGCTGAGTGGGGGCGACAGTTCTGCGGGAGGCGGCTGTGTGGGTGGGACACGATCCCTGTGGGGGCTTCCGGGCTCCCCTGGTTCTTGTTCCTCTGGAACCTCAGCAGCGCTGTCCTGTGTTCTGGGGCCGGGACTCCTCCCTGTCCCCCCAGCCCTGGGTCCTGGGGCAGGGCAGGGCCTTCCAGCAGCTTCCTTCCTTCCTTTCTTGGGACGGAAACCCAGCTGGGTGGGGGGGCGCCAGGCTGGAGCCTTCGCAGGGGAGTGGGCTCAGTCATCACCCTGCTCCCCAAAGTGACTCAGCCCCCACCTTCCCACCCATCCCTGGAGAGCCAGGGCCTCTGAGGGAGGTAGATAAGTCGGGTGGGAGCCTGGCTTGGCCAGAGAGCTCAGGCCGCCCTGGCTGGACACCCGCTGCCACTGTCCTGCTGTCATGGCACGCTCCGGGATTGCCACGCCACCTGCTCAGGCTCCAGGAGCCCCTCCACAGAGCCCATCCCAGGGAATGGTACAGGTCAGGTGGGGTGGGAGGAAGGGAGGGCTCAGAGGAACCAGCAGCCGCTCAGCCTCCCAGGGTGGGAGGAGGGGACTCGGACCTTGATGTAAGCAGGCTGGCCCCTGAGCAACAATGGAGGCCTTTTTCTGCCCAGGCTGGTGCGTCACCATCTGGGGGGGGTCTCAGGGTACCTCCATGCCAGCCTTTTTGTCTGGACACAGGCATGGCTGGGGGACCAGGGATGGCCCGGCTCTGTGCTGGCCGCTGGCAGGGAGGGAGCCTGGAGCCCATGGGAGTCAGAGGGCCTGGCGGGAGGCGGCAGGAAGTGTGTGCTGAGCCAGGGCAGGGAGGAGGAATGTGAGCTATGAGCCTGCCCAAGCTCCTCTGCGTTCTGGGCCCCCCTGCCCTGCCCCATGTGCTGCCAGCAGCCCACCCCGGCCCCTACCTTGCAGCCCCTCTACCTGAGGGTTTAGTGCCATGCCTGGCACTGCGGGACCCTGCTGACAATGAGGAGGGTTTAGGCTTGATGACAGGCAGAACGTCTTGCCTTGTAGAGTGAAAGACACAGAGGGATGGTCAGAATGACCCCGAGAACATAGAGGGGGCCTTGGCCTGGCCTTAGAGCCCCAGATGCCCCACCAGATCCTGCTTCCTGTCCAATGCCTTGAGAAACCCTGCCCCGCAGGCCTCTGTGCAGGTGTGGGAAGGGCTGCGGGGCCAGCACGATGGGGCCGGCCACATGTGTGGGCGGCTATGCGTGTTCCCAGGTGTATTTGGACGTCTTGTGTCTGTGACGCTGTGACGTGTGTCTGCAGCCTGGGCCCGTGTCACGCTCCCACCTCCCCTCCCGAATTGGGCTCCTGTCCCCACACCTTCTCTCTGTCCCAGGCCAGCCTCGGGGGCTGAGCTCTGATGCATCCCTGAGGGGCGCCTCCATGGGCAGGTGTCAGGGTCAGCCTTAAAGCCCCATGCCTGTGCCACCAGGTGTGTCTGGAGGAAGGGCGGGTTTGTGTGGTAGGGCCCTGGAGATTTTGGGGTCTTGTACCCTCCAATTCAACCCATGTAGCCCAGCTGAGCCCCTGCGGGGCTGAGGAGCCCCAGCTTTGTCCCTGGAGTTCCTGGTGTGATGGCCTGGGTGGCGGCCATGCAGAGAGGCTTCAGAGGGTGGGCAGGAGGCTCTACATGAGGTGTCTGGCAGACGGGACAGGAGGAGGGTGTTCCAGACCAAGGGCAGGGCCTGAGCTCAGGGGACAGGGCACTGGCCTTTCGGGGAAGGACCCCTGTGCGCCCTTGGTGGGGCGGCCCCCCCACTAGCATGGCTGTTCCCAGTCCATTGGGGTTTAGAGTGAGCCTGAAGGCGGGTGGCTGGAGGGGTCAGGGGTATCTGAGGCCTGGAGACCTGCCTTCCTGAGGTCCGAGTGCCTCTCCCGCCATGCTGGCCCGGCCCTGGCCTGGCTTGTGGTCCCTCAGGGACACACAGGGAGGTAGGAGGTGAGGGAGGGGCCCGGGTGGCCCCCCACCCTGCCTGCACACTCTCCCCTGCACACACCCTCAAGCCTGGCACTCCCTGGAAACCTGAGCTGTCGCCCGCCTGCGCCAGCCACCGCCATGTTTATCTGAGCACGGGCAGCCGCTGGCCACTGCCACCTCGCCTGCCCCGGCCCAGCCCCTGGCTGGGGGTATCACTGGGTCTGGCCCCTGCCTGCACGGTCCCCTGGCCTAGAGCCCCACTGCAGGATGCCAGAGGTAACATGGGGCAGGGCCCTGGGATGGTATCGGGGGTCCCTTAGGGGACCAGGAGGCTCTCTGTGCCCTGTCCACTCTAAGCTCTGGCCCCAGGCCCTGGTTGCTGGGCCCATGGGGGTGGGGCGGCTCATTTTCCCGGAATGTGAAAGCAAACAGAGCCGCCACCGCAGCCAGCCTCACGGAGGACTCTGGAGAGAAAACAAAACTGCTGGCCTAGGAGCGCCTGGCCCACGCTCTGGAGGCGAGCCTGGGGCAGGGGGACACACAAGCAGGGCCCTCGGGGACAGCCGCCTAGGAGGCCGATGGTGACAGTTCATCCCACCTGGCGCTTCCTCCCACCCTGCCTGTGTGCCACGCTGGCTTTGAGCCCAGAGAATTCTCCCAGCAACCTGGGAAAGCTGCTGGGCCCATTGGGGAGGCTCCTGGGTTTAGAAACAGGCTTTGCTCAAGTTCCCACAGCTAGAGCTCCATCACAGGCAGCCTGGGCACCCGGAGCGTTTGCTACTGAGACCTGGGCCTGCCTGTGGCGAGGGCATGGTACTGAATTTGGGCAGGGGCAGCTCCACCTGGGAGTGGCCTCTCGGGGCGGGAGGTTGGAGCCAAGAGACTAATCCTGTCTCTCGGGCCTGCAGGATGTCAGTGGGCCCCTGAGGGAGCTGCACCCTCGGCTCTGCCACCTGCGAAAGGGACCTCAGGGCTACGGGTTCAACCTGCACAGTGACAAGTCCCGGCCCGGCCAGTATATCCGCTCTGTGGACCCGGGCTCCCCTGCTGCCCGCTCTGGCCTCCGCGCCCAGGACCGGCTCATTGAGGTACCGGCCCACTGGGGCTGCAGGATGCTGGGTACCCCATGCCCGTCCACATCGGGGCCCTGGGTCCTTGCAGGGAGGAAGGAGACGCTGGGAACCTGAGCTGGCGTGCTTCCTGCTGCCTCGGCGGGCGGTGGTTGTGATAAATATTTGATGCCACACCTGGCCACGTGGTGTGGTGGGCTGATGTGTGCTGGTGCTGGCAGGTGAATGGGCGGAATGTGGAGGGGCTGCGCCATGCCGAAGTCGTGGCCAGCATCAAGGCCCGGGAGGATGAGGCCCGGCTGCTGGTGGTGGACCCGGAGACAGACGAACACTTCAAGCGGCTTCGGGTCACCCCCACCGAGGAGCACGTGGAAGGTGGGCCACGGCCCAGGGGAACAGGGCGGGCACAGTGTGGTGGCCAAGCAGCCACTGACATGCTGTCCCCACCCCCAGGTCCTCTGCCAACACCCATCACCAATGGGACCAGCCCTGCCCAGGTGAGTGGATGGGGTGCCATGAGACACGGTGCCTCTGGGGGTACTCAGGCTGACAGAGGCCCCTTTCTCCCTGGAGATCCCTGTCCTTGAGGTGTGGTAGTGACACCCAATTCTGGCCCTGTCACCTCCCTTTAATGCCCCTGTGGATCTAGTCCTGGGTCAGTGCCACACCCAAGCTACATGGGGTGCCTGGGGTTGGGGCCGCTGCCTTCCGTCCCCTCCTAGGCAGCACCTGGTAAGGAGTTGGTAAGCTCTCCAGGCTCTGCCTCCTAAGGGAGCTGGCGGTGGCCTCACTGCAGGCGTTGGTCATGCTGGCCATTCCTGTGCCCAGACTTCCTCTGCACCATGAGCCGGCCAGGATACCCGCCTGTTACTGCCGGGTGCCCAGTGCCTGCCCCGCCACAGGTGGAGTGCACCCAAGGCCCGAGGCCACGGCTGAGTGGAGGAGCACACACAGCTGTGGGGCGTGTGCATGTGTGTGTGTGTGCATGTGCAGGTGTTGTGTCTGTGTGTGAGCCAGTGGCTCCCTGGGCGGGGGCCCTGAAGCCACAACCTGCCCTGCCTTCCCAGCTCAATGGTGGCTCTGCGTGCTCGTCCCGGAGTGACCTGCCTGGTTCAGACAAGGACACTGAGGTATGGACGTCCATCTCCACCACTCCTGAGCTCACACTCGGGGGTGCCAAAGACCTCGGGGTGGGTATCTGTGATGTCAGCCAGGGCAGTGGGGTCTCTGCCTCCAGGAAGCCCTTAGAGCCCACTGCCCCAGCCCCAGCAGGCGGCCTCTGGTGGTTGGTCCCTGGGAGGGGCCACTGTCTGGGGTGTGGGACTAGGGCTCACTCCAGGCACCCCACCCATCATGCCCACCCCAGGATGGCAGTGCCTGGAAGCGAGACCCCTTCCAGGAGAGCGGCCTCCACCTGAGCCCCACAGCGGCTGAGGCCAAGGAGAAGGCTCGAGCCACAAGAGTCAACAAGCGCGCGCCACAAATGGACTGGAACCGGAAGCGAGAGATCTTCAGCAACTTCTGAGCCCCTCCCCTGCCTGTCTCGGGGCCCTGGGACTCCTCCTGCACGGACCTTGGGCCTCAGCCCGCCCTGAGCTCCCCAAGCCTCAGTGGACTGGAGGGTGATCCTGCCACTGCCCAGAAATCAGCCCCAGCCCCCCTGAGCCCCCATCCTGCCCCTGCCCGCTAGGTATTGGGGGCCTGTGGCAGCAAAGATGGGGGGAGAGAGAGAGAGAGAGAGAGAGAGACAGAGACAGAGACA
>CAUYLG010079042.1:0-64897 GCA_963573385.1 Cacajao melanocephalus | reverse complement strand
GTGATCTCTCCATCAGGGTAGACCATGTTACTGCTCTTAACAATGGAATATGGTTATATTATAACCATATTCATATGGTTACATTATAAGACACATGCACACGTATGTTCATTGCAGCACTATTTACAGTGGCAAAGACTTGGAACCAACCCACTCCTGTGAAAAACAGAAGTCAGAATCAACAAGAAAAATTAAAGGATGTATAAGAACATCATTGTTCCAGTAGAAAGCAAACTAAAATGTGATATGATATTGAGCAATTAGAGGAAAGAAGAATTCACTTAAAGTTATTAACATTGGAAACAGTCTCTGTCCATCCTAAAGAACATAGGATTGCATATCTTTCACTGTGAGTACAAACCCACCACTTGCTCCTAAAGCATCTTTACTATTATTACATTGACATCATCATCATATTATAAAGACTGTTTGCCTTCAAACTTTTAGCATCATTTTTCTAAAAAGCAAAAAAAAATATAATCACAAAATAGAATTTAACTATTAAGACTCTGATACAGGATAGCTGAAACAACTTAGGAAATGCAAAGGAGAAGGGAGGTCAGCAGTAGTGCTGTGGCCATAACTTCCCCATTGCAAATAATGGGGAATCAAGACTTACTCTCTAAATTTGATGGAACAAGAAACACAATTTTAAATATACAATTTAACAAAACTTGGAAGTAGCTAGCATATGTGAGCCCAGTCCTATTTGTCATAGCAAAGAGTCAACAGATACATCAAAAAATATGCAATAATATACTGTTTAATATTATCTTAGCAACCATGAGAAGAAATAAAAGCATATGTAATCCCACTAAGAAATGGGACTCATGAAAGAAGGTACGAATAGGGAATTTAAAAATGTTAATTTTTTACTCACTACTGACTTTCAATTATTAAAAGAATGTACCTGTATTATTTTTATGATGCCATCAACTAATACTATAAGAACAAGAGGCAAAACAGCTGTGTGTGTATGTGTGTGTAAGGGGGGGGTTAAGATTTCAGTTTAAACATGTTGAGTCATTTACTTGAATTTTTTTTTCCTTTTTTGAGACATAGTTTTGGTCTTGTTGCCCAAGCTGAAGTGCAATGGCGTGATCTTGGCTTGCTGCAACTTCTGCCTCCCAGGTTCAAGTGATTCTCCTGCCTTAGACTTCTGAGTAGCTGGAATTATAGGAACCCATCACCATGCCCGGCTAATTTTTAATTTTTGTATTTTTTAGTAGAGATGAGGTTTTGCCATGTTGGCCAGGCTGGTCTCGAACTCCTGACCTCAGGTGATACACCCACCTCGACCTCCCAAAGTGCTGCGATTTCAGGCATGAGCCACCATACCTGACCTACTTGAAATCTTTAGATCAAGCAGGAGCATTTACTACAAGCTCTCTGATAGTAGGATTTTAGAAATATACTTCATACACAATGGAGGACTTTGGTGTATTCACGTTAACATTTGCATTTTTATTTTGAAAGTAACTTTGTATTCCAATTTTTTATTGTTTGTTCTCAAATTCTTTGACTTAGAGTAATTATGGTTAATAAAAACCAAAGCATGAGCAATTTTTCCATTGTTCACCATAAAAATCTCATTTTAACTCATGTTTTCCAGTGTCTTCTCAAGTGTTGACATTACTGCAATATTTTTTTTTTTTAAATGCAGAGTTTTTGGATTGGTACGTTTCCTTGAGTCCTTGAAGTAATGTATCAATAACTTGATTTGTCATTCAGTTAATAGGCTTCTTCCCTAGCCCTGTCTTCATAAGCAATGCAGCATGTGAGAATTCAGTGGTCTTATTCAAGGGAAAATGCACAATAGACAGATGGAAATAAAGGTCCAGACCTTGGCAAAGACAGAGAGGTCAGGCTTAAAGAAGTATTTTGGGTAGTAATTAAAAGGCTGATAATGCAAACCACGGAAGTGGAATTAAATTGCCTAAGCAGGAAGTAGAAGAAAAGGAGATGAGAGAGAATGACAAAAATTTAGGCAATGTTCATACACAAAGATGCAAACATAAGAAGAATAAAGCACTAAAGTGTATTCTGGGGAAATAAGATGCAAACTCACTAGATTATAAATTACTTGAAGACAGAGACTGTCATTGACTTTTAATCTAATCCTTCTCTCCCCAGTCCCATTATATTTAGTTCTCTAAACTTCCTTTCTCCAACACTTGGAAAATGGTTGTTAAATGAGATAAAAGGGGAAGGATATATAATGGATGAAAAAATAAAGCAAATTTATAATAGAGTCAAGAGAAAATAATTGTACTGAATAAACTGTCTCCAAAAGACAAGACTTTGTCCCTTCAGAACCTAGCAGTTCAGAAACCCTTCTATGTGGTAAATGCTCAGAAATGAATGAAGTAAAAGCTGGGATGGGCACACAATGGAAGACAAAGGAAAGATGGTAGAGGGGAATTGGGAACTAAGATTAACTTAGGACTCCAGCATTTTTATTTCTGTGGCTGGACTCAAATCCAAAAATCATAATCATACATACTACATGGAATGGCATATGTAGTAACCAAGATGGCCCCAATAAAACAGGCCCAATATGAATGACCCTAAGACATATCAGTTTCTAGTGCCACATTTTCTTTAAAAGTACCCCCAGTCATGTTAGAATCTGTATCCCACACCACAGTCTCTAGACAGAAATTTCTAGAGGCTCACCACTGTCTTCAGAAAACAATCCCACATTGTGGTATTGAACAAAAACAAGACACATAGCTGTTCTTCAGTTTAACTAAAGGGACTTGTGTTATCCAGTTGGAAAGTGACAAAGAACTGGCATGAATGCAATAATTTTACCTCTTAGGTGAAAAAGCCAATTTAAGAATATGCAGGCAAAATTTGCTTTCATTTTCCCTAGTTCTCCAACACAAGTCATGAGTGCAGATCAGACTATATAAACACTAGGAAAGCAACATAACATCAGTACCGGGTCAGCTGCAAACCTATGTGGTGCACTTACTTTTCAGGAGAAATGGGCTGATTTCTGACCACAGATAGGGGCCAGAAGGAATGGCTGCTGGTCAGAACTCACTGATAGCTACCTTACCAAGCTAATGAGACTTCTTCTCTTCAGATATGCATATATGTGCCATTCACAGGCAGGAAGAATTTTTATATTCTGAAAACTTCCATGGGTTCCTGCCTCCCATCAGTTGTCAGAATAGAGATACACACACACACACACACACACACACACACACACGAGAGAGAGAGAGAGACAGAGGGAGAGAGAGAGAGAGGGAGGGAGAGAGAGAGAGATTAAGATATACTACTCTTTGCTGGGTGCAATGGCTCGTGCCTATAATCCCAGCACTTTGGGAGGCTGAAGCAGGCAGATTACTTGAGGTCAAGAGTTGATGACCAGCCTGACCAACATGGCAAAACCCATCTCTACTAAAACTACAATAATTACCTGGGCATGGTGGCAGGCGCCTGTAGTCCTAGCTACTTCGGAGGCTGAGGCACAAGAATTACTTGAATCCGGGAGGCGGAGGTTGCAGTGAGCCAACATTGCACCATTACACTGTAGCCTCGGTGACAGAGCAAGACTCCGTCTTAAAAAAAAGAGGGAGAGAGAGAGGGAGAGACCACTTTTATATCTTTCTCATTCTTCTAAACCTCAACCACAAAATCATTTTTGTGAGAGGACAGACATCCAAGTACAGTTGGTTCCCACTATTTGTGGTGGTTATGTTACATAAAGTCATCACAAAGGCTGAATTAGCAAATACTGAATCATTGCTGTTTAGAGAAACTATGGGATTTGTTTCCTTCAAGCCTCTGGTTACAACATTTTCATCAATTGATCAGCACTCAACATTGTTTTATATTGTTTAAGGACAACTTATTTGTTCCTCTTTTTATATTGTTGATTCATTAACACCAAACTCATGGCTGATAGCACCATAACTCATGCTAGAAAAAAACGTAGCTGCAACATGTGAAGTTATGCACTGTACAACAACATTTCAGTCAATGATGGACTGCATAGATAGTAATGGTCTTGTAAAATTATAATACCATATTTTTACTATACCATTTCTATGTGTAGATACACAGATACCATTATTTTGCAGTTACCTACAGTATTTAATACAGTAAAGTACTGCCCAGGTTGTAGCCTAGGAAAAACAGGCTAGACCATATAGCCTAGGTGTTTAGTAGGCTATACCATCTAGTTTTATGTAAGCATACTCTGTAATGTTCACACAACAACAAAATTGTCTCGTGATGAGTGTCTCAGATTATATCCCTATTTTAAATGACACATGACTGTTTTCTTTGTGAGGCACATTATAGTCCTCCTGTCTTTGGAAACACTAGGTGCACTTCAGCACTACACTTGAGGGCCATTCAAATAGCTAAAGTAACAAAAAGGCACAAAAGTTCAAAAACATAGCATTCAATAAACCGTGAAAGGACACTTGTTTCCAATATGAGGCAGGCCATTATTCTGTTTGATTTCAGCTGGAAATGTGTCCATCCGGTGACTCAAATTTTTCACCCCTGTGATCATGTCCACAAATGACTATGAAAGTGCCATGAGTATTGATTTGAGGATTATGATAAATTTTTACAAGTAGGTGAGACCTTCAGCTTCTGATGAGGCCCCCAGGCTGCTTCCACTCATGGCGGGAGGCAAAGGGACTGAGCATGTGCAGAAATCACATGACGAGAGAGTAGTGTGTAAGGGGAGAGACTCTTTTTAACAACCAGCTCTCATGAAAACCACTATGGCATTCTTCCCCTAGTCCCCCAAATCTCATGTTCTTCTTACATGCAAAATATAACCATCTCTTCCCAACAGTCTTCCAAAGTCTTAACTTGCTCCAGCATCAACTTAAAAGTCCAAAGTCTCATCTGAGACTCAAGGTAAGTTTCTTCCAGGTATGAGACTATAAAACAAAAAAAACCAGTTATGTAATTCCAAGGTATAAGGGTTATACAGGAATTAGGTAAACGTTCCCATTTCAAATGGAGACTTCCTATCTTCTTCTGAGCCCTCCAAATGCTTCCAACCTCTGAAATTGGGAAAACATTCTCATTTCATGGGGTATAATTATATTTGAAATGGGAGTGTTATACTTCACTCCCGGCCAAAAGAAAGGGGTAGCAGGCCCCACACAAGTCTGAAATCCAGCAAGCTATACATTAGATCTTAAAGCTCCAAAATTATTTTTCTTGACTCTGGGCTCCACACTCTGGATATACTTGTGTGAGAACTGGGTTCCCAAAGCCTTGAGCAGCCCCAGTCCCCTGGTTTTCCTAGGCACAGACCACATGGCTACTTTCACAAGTTGGAGGCAAATGCCAGAGGCTTTGTCAGGCCTCTGCCGTTTTATGTTTCTGGTGGCTCTACAATTCTGGGACCTTGTGGCTGGAAGCTTTGCTCCTATGGCTCCACTAGACACTGCCCTGTCTGTGGTAGCTCCATGTCTGTTGAAGTCTTTTGCCTGAGTTCTCATGCTTTCCAGTATATCCTCTGAAATCTAAGTGGAAGCTGAAAAGCTTCCATGACTCTTGCATTCTGTGCACCTGCAGACTTAACACCATATAGAAGCTGCCAAAGCTTACCACTTGCACCAATGAAGCAGAGCAGTACCCAGGGCCCTATTAACCACAGCTGGAGCTGGAGGGGCTCGGATGCGGGGAGCATCATTCCCAGATGGCACAGGGCAGAAGTGCCCTGGATGTGTCCCCAAATCATTCTGTCCTCCTAGGCCTCTGGCCTGTGATGGGAGGGCAGTCTTGAAGATTTTGGAAATACTTTCAGGGCCTTTTCCCCATTGTCCTGACTGTTAGCACTTGGCTCCCTTTTAGTCAGGCTAATCTCTTTAGAAAATGGTTTCTCAGCAGCACCCTTTTTTCCTCTTGTCAAAACACTTTCCTTCTCTATCATATGGACAGGTTGCAAATTTTTCAAATTTCTGTATCTGCTTCTTCTTTAATTATTTATTCATCTTTAAATAATTCCTTTGCTACCATATCTGATAGTAGGCTATGAGAAGCAGCCACACCACTTCTTGAATGCTTTGCTGCTTATACATTTCTTCTACTAGATACCCTAGGTCATCATCCTTCAGCCTTCCATAAAGCCCTGAGGCATGGACAGAATGTAGCCAAGTTCTTTACTAGGGGTTAAAAAGGGATAACCTTTGCTCCACTTTACAATCAGTTTGTCATTTTCATCTGAGACCTTTTCAGCATGGTCTTTATTGTCAATATTTCTATCAGCATTTTCATCACAACCACTTAAGCAGTCTCTAATAAGTTCCAGACTTTACCTCATTTTCCTGTCCTCTTCTGTGCCCTCCAAATGCTTTCAACCTCTGTCCAACATGCAGTTCCAGGGCTGTTTCTGTATTTTCAGGTATCTTTATAGCAACACTTCACTCCTCAATACCAATATCCTATCTTACTCCATTTGTGTTGCCATACAGTAATACCTAAGACTGAGGAATTTATAAAGAAAATCGGTTAATTTGGCTCATGATTTTTCAGGCTGTACAAGAAGCATGTCACAAGCATCTGCTTGACTTCCTGCTTCCGCTGATGACAGAAGGCAAAAGGGAGCCAGCATGTGCAGAGGTTACATGGTGAGAGAAGAAGCAAGAGAGAGAGGAGAGAGAGAGAAGGAGAGAGAGAGAAAGAGAAAGAGAGAGAGAGAGAGAGAAAGAGAGGGAAGGGAGTTGCTAGGCTCTTTTAATCATCCAGCCCTCACAGGAACTAACAATCTAAGAACTTATTCATTTCTGCAAAGACAGCTTTCACGCCACTCATGAGGGATCCACCCTATGACCCAAACACCTCCAATTAGGTCCCATCTCCAACACTGGGGATCAAATTTCAACATAAGATATGGAGGGATAAAACAAACCAAACTATAGCACAGGTGAATTCATAAATATGGAATCCATGAATAACAAGGATTGGCTATAAAGACAATAATAATAGTTAACATCTAGTGTTCAATCACTGCATGCCAAGCCCTATTCTGCACTCTTTAGATATTAACCCTATATGATCCTCACAAGAACCCACAGAGGTAGGCACATTTTTCACCTCTATATTATTAATAAGGTAAC
The DNA here is from genome assembly GCA_963573385.1 of Cacajao melanocephalus. NCBI lineage: Eukaryota > Metazoa > Chordata > Mammalia > Primates > Pitheciidae > Cacajao > Cacajao melanocephalus. Next base: position 57,794 of record CAUYLG010079042.1, on the reverse strand, counting down.
TGCAGATGAGGAAAGTGCCTTGCTGCTCAAGGGTGGCACCAGCATTTAATCCCCAATGATGTGATTCTAAGTTCTTGCTCTCAGCCACCTTGTGAGACAAGTCTTCAGGTCTTTTCCTGAGCCAGGCCCACCTATCAGTGTGTTTTCCTAAATAAAATAATCATATGCATGAGCTTAAATTAATTCAAATACTCCCTGAAGGACAGAAAGAGTCTAGAGTCAGTTTTTGTTTAAAATGGCAATTATTTCTTTCTTCTTGCCAAATACAGATGACAGTTACTATGTGCAAAGCAAGGCACTGCCATGGGTAGTGGCGGGGAGGTGGGGGAGATGAAGACAGTTACCAGGCATGTGAGTAATCAGCAGCTGCACAAATGATGAAAACTGCTGACTCCAAGACCCTCCTACACCCTATGTACTCAGTTGAAGAGAATAAAGTTTAATTAAATATGTAGACAAGCACATGGAGATTTCTGTACCTCAGCAGTTATATCAGTCCAATAAGAGGAAACCTCCAGGCCTAGCTCTTTCTGAGGATACTAAAAGTGGTGCTCTGGGCTAATGATCACAGAGGCAGTGCCCATGATTTCAGCCCAGACATGATTGTAAACTTCAAGTAACGTGAGATTGTTTAGGTGCACAGGTCTTTGTAACAGCCTTCCAGAGCATATAAGAGGATTAAGCATAGAGCTGGTGGGGAAGGTATGACTACCTCTGCCCATGCTAACTACACCTTCACCTCCATCTTCCATCTCCCCTATAACCCTGCAGCTCTGGATATGAGACAGACAGGATGATTTCATATCCCAAAAGAGAAACAAAACATTTAGAGAAATTAAGTAATATGACTAGTAAAGAGCAAACTGAAGATCTGATTGGCCTTGGGTTCGTGAACATGCAATGGTAAGGAAGAGACTTTCGTTTAATCCTCACAGCCTCCTTGCAGGAAAAGCATGCATATTTCCATTTTACCAACCAAGAGATGAAGACTCAAAGAATGTGAGTGATTTCCTTCCGATCATGTGGCTAATAAGCAGGAAAGCCAGTCTAAAATCCACATTGCCAGCATCCTAGTCCAGCCCCCTTCTTGCTGCATCTAGGCAAGACCAGAAAAGATGCACAGCATCCCTGGCAGGTAGCACAAGAGGAGTACAAACCTGAGGTCTGCTGCACTGCCAGTAGGCACAACTGTTGAGTGTTTTTCTTTCCCCTGGCAGAATTTGTTAACTCCTGTAATGTGCTAGGATATAATACAGCAGTGAATAAAGTAGACACAACTTCTGATGCCATAGAGCAAAACACTGAGCAAGCCACTGAAGGTTATACAAGAGATATGCAAGTGTTAAGAGAACAGGTAACAGGAGTCCCCAGCACCAGCAGGGAATTAGGGAAACACCACGAAAGTGACGTTGAGGCTGTCATCTAAAAGTGAAGACATGAAGCAGCTGTGAAGCAAAAGGAGGTACAGGTACAGAAGCTCAAGAGTGGGAAAGACTTATTTAAAAATCTGAGAAGACAAGAGCCCGTAGAAGTGAAGGGAAACTAATATGCAGGGGGCAGAGGACATGAGATGGACCTGGAACAACAGAGCCAGATATTGTAGGACCTCCTACTTCAAGGACCAGAGAACTCAATACAGTGGGCCAGCCAAGGCACCTCTCAGTTGTCAGGGGTCCCTTTAGAGGGGAGGAAAGCAAGCTCATTAAGCTCTTTAATCTCTCCCCGCTAGGTCATTTCCTCCAGCTACGAATGAATCACACGGTTTCCTCCTCCCTGTCCACATGGCCTGGGTACCGAGGCTTGGAAAAGGGGCCTGTTTTCCAGGTGCTGTCTCACCAGTGTCATATAAAGGGGGATTATTCCCCTTCCTGCAGCTTGACTCCTCGTACAAGCCAACCCCAGCCGGGTCGGCTTTCCTCATGGCCAGATCACATTACGAGTTAATATCTAATTTGAAGTTCTATATCACACCTCAGTTTCACGGCATTGTGGCTTCCAAATGAACATTCACTTCTTCCTCTTTCAAAATTAGTTGGGTACTCTATGGTGAGAGAGGGAGAGTGGAATGTACAGTTGGCCAACTAAGAGAAGCCCTGAATTGCCATCTGACCACAAGGATATAATTTCATCTCTTAGTTAACAATCTGTAAAATGGGGTCCTAATTCGCTCTGCCATTACATAGCTGCATAAATTCTATGCATTGGAATTCAACTTCTAATACTGGTTTTTATCACTAAACATCTCTCCTGTCCTCAGTTTCCCTTTCTGTAACATAAACAAATAGGAATAAATGATCTCAAAGGACCCATTTAAATATAACATTTTTAATTTTCTATATGATTAATAGCTATATTTATATCTATATGATTATTCTGAGAATTTTCATGTCCTAAAAATTAATATTACAGTAGTTGCATTGCTAATTTTTTGTGTGTCGAGATTACTAAGACTTTTTGGACATAAAGGCAGAGGCTACATAAAAGTAATCTTTTGGAAGAGTAGCATAATGGTCCCAACTCTTCCCACTCTCAGCCCCATGCCATGTAACTTTACAGTGTGTCACACTCTGACTCAGGCCTTCCTTTGGGACAATGTGATGTTGGTGAGCATGATACAAGTAGAGACTCAAAAATTCTTGCATGATTAGAGTTGTTTTTCTTGCCTTCTATGAAAACCATGCAAAAGACATGTCCAAGTTATCCCACTAGCCTCAGAAGAGGAGTAAGATATGTGGAGCAGAGTCAACCCACAGACATAGGAGCAAACTCGGCCACACTGCAGACACAAAAGTGAGCCCAGCCAAGACCTGCCAAGCCCATCCTAGATGATCTGATCTCTGCTGATGTGCTAGAAATAAATATTTATTGTTTTATAAAACTGAGTTTTGGGGTTACTTGTTACACAGCATTATTTTAGCAGCTGATACAAATCTGAACCTAAGTAAAGTATTTTAATGTTTGTTTAGTCCACCCAAAATAATTACACAAAAAGTAATACCTAACTTGTCTCTCTGCCTCATTGTTCTATACCTCCATTTGTCCTCTGTCTTCCCTTCTGTCTTAAAGGCATGTCCCTCCTTTGTACCAACACTCACCCTATCTTCTCTACCTCAATTTTCTCCCTTCCAACCTTCTCCCTGGTATTACTCCATCCATCATTGCCTCCCTCAGAAAGGTTAATGCACCCTGACATCTTTAAGGGTGGCTTCTCTCAGAAAGGTAAATTTAAGAGCAAAATATCTTATTGTCTAGAAGAGAGGGCTATAACAAGACCCATTTTGTGTTGGTGATTTAAAATAAAAGTGCCCATCCTCTGGCACTCACCAGAGGTATAAGAAGGGATAGGTTTCCTCCCACTGGGAATTGGCTCAGTGGGAGAGCTGAGTAGTAATAGCCACATCCTGTGGGAAAGGGTAAAGGGTAGAGTTGGGGACAAAGGTGGAACCTCCTTAGCAGGGCTTTGCGTGGATGGAAAGTCAGGGTCTTCCTTTAGAAATCAGATGTCCTCTTTTCTATTCTCACTTTCTTTCCCCCAAGCCCTGCCAACCACATAATTTATTTTTTCTATTCTTACTGTCATCCTCCCTATTATTTTCATAGCCAAGTTTATATTCATGCATAGTACTGACATACCTTTTTGTGTTCGGTGGCAAAGTTTCCTTCCTTGTTGTTTGGAGATGCATGCATTAAGTGCAGGTCTAAATTTTCAAGACCTTCTTTGATTAGCGTTTAATTTATTACATTGCATACAGTGAAGAAAGCAGCATTTATCTTATTTGTAGAGTTAAATGCTAACAGGGCAACTGAAAGAAAAAGGTATTAAGGATTTCCAAAGCCTCTGTTCTGAAAGAGTAGCAGGCTGACATTGATTAAAATATTGCACATTGTAGAATGTGTGAAAGAAGGTTAACTGGGGCCAGCAAAAATATTTTTCCTCTCAAGTGAGTAAAATCTTGGATTACATGGTTTATACATATTCTAGACCTACTTGGAGGCAATCTGAATGTGAACAAGTCATCATCTTTTCACTATGAAACTGGCATTTATTTGTATAGTTCTTGTCAGAACTCCAGGAATAGTGTTGGATGAGCTTGGTAGAGGGCAAGATAATCAATTCCAATCGTGCAAAAGTTTTTAAGTCTCTGCTTGTATCACACTCAGCAACATCACATTGTCCCAAAACAAGACCTGAGTTAGAAGGTGGGACACATTATAAAGTTACATGACATGGATCTGGGGATGAGAAGAATTGGACTATTATGCTACTCTACTAAAAGTTTGTTTACTTCCAATCTTCTACTAAAAGATTGTAGCCTTTCTCTCCTCTCCAAAAAGTCTTAGTAATTTGACACTTTAAAAATTAGCAATGTAACTACTATGATATTAATTCTTGATAGCTGAAAATTATCAGAAGAATCCTCTAGACACTAGTCAAACAGCAAAGCAAAAATGTTACATTGAAAGAGATCCTTAGAAATCATTAATCGCTGTGCTTATGTTATAGATGGGGAAACTGAAGACAGGAAAGATGGTTGGTGAAACAGCTGGTGTTAGAAGCTAAATTTAGTTCATTTAATATTATATTTTAATTTGGACTTTATACAGCCATGTAACGGCAGAGAGAATTAAGACCCCATTTTACAGGTTGTTAACTAAGGAATAAGTTTGCATCCTTGTGGTCAGATCATAATACAGATGGTCTTTTTTTAAACCACATCGCTGAGTTCCCCAGGGTCATGTGCTTCAGGAAATTACTTGCCTAAACAGCTCTGCTCTTTACTAGGGAAAGGAAGAAATATTTGTTAATACTTTCTATTGTCCAAACTCAATCCATAGTTTATCACAATCATGAGATAATAAAAATTAGGTATGTTGCTTCTTTCTGTTCTCTAGGCATTTTTCATTACTTTTATTCATTTTCTTTTCATTTTTCAATGAATATCAATACTGTAAAATTGATGACAGCAGATGTACACATTGGGTCTCTTTCCTCCTGACTAGTGCTGAGCAGTTTCTGATGTGTAATGTTTATCCCACAAACACTGGACAAATGAATGAATGAATTCAAAGGAACATAGTTTTCAATTCAGCATATGAGAAGAAATATGATATATTTCATTAAGATTATAATACCAAGAAAGATAAATGTACATAGATACAATGACACAAGATGGCAGTGATAAAACCTGGGAGCTGATTTGGAGTTGGAGGCTGCAAGAGGGAGTGTTTGTGCTACCTGCAAAGCTGGGTTTCTCCATCATTGACACTGGGAGAGTGAAGCAAGACCATCTCCCTTTGGAACTGGCTTCTTTATGTCGTCTATAAACAAGACATGATTGGTATTATCATCATCTCTCATCCTTTTAAAAATTAATTAGTTAATTTTTAACTGAAACATTGTCATTGTAAATATTTATATGGCACAATTTGATGTGTTGATACTTATATGTGTGCATAATGATCAAATAAGTGTATTTTGCATGTCTATCACTTCATGCATTTATCATTTATCATTTCTTTGTAATGAGAACATTCAAAAGCATCTCATCTAGCTATTTTAAAATATACAATACTTTCTTTTAAGCAAAAATCAACTCTCCTGGGTGAAATATGGAGTAAGATTGGGATAATGATAGTAATATGAGTTGCCACCTCTGCAATGTATAATATGTGTCAAGCACTAGCTTAACGGCTTTCTATGAATCATAATTTAACTCTCACAAATAACCCTAAGTACTAGGTAATATCATCTCCTTCTGTTGCTGAGATACATAAGACTGAGGTGTGTGGAGGCCATTCAGATGGACATAGAACCCAGCCAGAGATCTTTAGATAGTTCTACCCACTGCTGACCCCAACATAGCATGGTTTTTCCTAGGTCATTTTTCTTCTCCTAAATAATTCTTTTAATACAAGATCTTTTTAATATTGCTTCTTAAGAGCAATCCAGTGAAAGAAAAGGAAAATGAATGCTAATTATATTAGCAAGGGCTTAGGAAGTTACAAAACCTGGGTTCATATCATGTTTTCATTACTTTCTTTGCATTCCTTTGGGCACCACTTAGGTCTTGAGTCTCTCATCTGTACAATGGGTATGATACTAACGTCTTTCAAGAGTTCTTCTAAAGATTAAATGAGATACACAGATAAACCACCTCACCCAGGTCTAATTCAGCTAATTATTTTCTTTTCCTGGATCCCGCTCGTTATTCCCTAACTGGGTGGTTTCTCTACCACAAGAACAAAGTGAGTAAAAGCAAGTGCAAAGAAGATCATATGAGGCTAATTATGATGGCTAGTTTTATGTTTCAACTTAACTAGATCATAAGATGCCCAGGTATCTAGGTAAACATTATTTCTGGGTGTATCTGTGTGGGAGTTTCTGGAAGAGATTCACATTTGAAGACTAAGTACTAAAGAAGAGCCACTCTAACCAATGTGAGTGGACATCATCCAATTTGCTGGGGGCAAGACTATAACAGAAATATGGAGCTAGGTTAAATTTGCTTTCTACCTGACTACTTGAGCTGAGACACTGATCCCATCTTTGGAACTCCTTGTCCTCAGGACTTCAAACACAGATTGGTATCTACACAAACTCTCTGGCTCTCAGGTCTTCAAACTATACCACTGGCTTTCCTCAGTCTCCAGCATGCATTTGGCAGATCAATGAACTTCCCAGCTTCCATAATGGTATGATCAAATATCCTATAATAATCTCATTTTATACATCTATATAATACATACATATACATATACCAGTCTGGCCAAAATGGCAAAACCCCGTCTCTACTAAAAATACAAAAAATTAGCCAGGTGTAGTGGTGTGCATCTGTAGTTCCTGCTACTCGGGAGGCTGAGGCAGAAGAATCACTTGAACCCAGGAGGCAGAGGTTGCAGTGAGCTGAGATTGAGCCACTGCACTCCAGCCTGGGTGACAGGGTGAAACTCCATCTCAGATTAAAAAAAAAAAAAAAAGGAAAAAAATTATATCTCCTTCTACAGTTTTTGTGTGAATAACTCAGTATATTTTCATGCCTAGATGAGATTAGATGTCTAATAAATAGTTATTTATGTGGTTATTATCTGTATCCATTTATTAATTCCTTTGTAAATCTTAATGTGTTCTTTCTAATGAAGCACTACCATGCCTTTTGTATAGGAAGCATCAGGGAAAACCTTTTGTGTAGATTTTTTTTAATTTTAATATAAATGATGAAAAGGTAGACTGGAATATTTTACACATATGTTACAAAACCCCTGGGAATTTTCTGGAAAAAAAAAGACTTGAATTCAAAGCAGGTGGCGAGGCAGGACATATTAGTCTGTTTGAAGAGTTGGACTTCCCTCGAAAGTTCACAAACTAAGGGAACAGTACAAGGGAACTGTGAGAAAACAGTAATTAATGACTACCGACTCTGTGCTTCCAGTCCACATCTTCTGTGGAGAGCCATAAAGAGATCAATTCCACATTTTAAATTCTTCACCTAATTCTAAACCAACAGGAGCAAAGCACCAATAGCACAGAGCTCCAGCTATAAGTTAAGAGTGGAAGACATTTTGTGCACATTACCTCACTTTTTATCCACAAACAACAATTATGGGTTGAATTGTTTCCCCTAAAAATTCATATATTGAAGCTCAGTACCTCAGAATGTGACCATATTTGGATAAAGACTCCCTGTAGATGCAATTAGTTTAAGATTAGGTCATTAGGGTGGGTGCTAATCCAATATGAATGGTGTCATTTAAAAAAGAGAAATTTGGACAGACATGTATACAGCGAGAATGTCATGTGACAATGAAGACGGAGATCCAGGTGATGCTTCTACAAGCCAAAGAATGCCAAAAGTTGCCAGCAACCACCAAATCTAGGAGAAAGGCACAGCACAGATTCTCCCTCATAGCCCAGAAAGGAAGCAACCCTGCTGATAATCTGACCATAGACTTTCAGTTTCCAAAACAGAGAGACAATACATTTTTGTTGTTTAAGCCACTGAGTTTACCGTATTTTCTTATGACAGCTCTAGCAAACTAATATAACAACACAAAGAGTGAGGTATTCCACACTTAACTCACAATTAGAGAATCTGATTTTCTTGCATAAGGAACCACAGCTAGTGATTGACGAATTTAGTGGGACAGCTTTATTCCAAAGATCATGGTGCTGGGCTATGTAAGTTCCATTTTCCACCTTCTTTCTAATTTGTATAAAGAGAAAGGATGCTCCTCATAATGATTTTGTACTGGGTAGCTGAACTTTCTCAGAAATCGCGTCTACTTTATAGGATGCTCATTTATGCCAACAAAGACTATTGGCTTGCCCAATGAGAAATATCATTAACACTTCAATAATAATGACAAACATTTAAATTGTATTCCATAGCACTAACTGATGCTGGTTCAGGTTTTCACAGGAATCCCTGTGAACGGGCATTGGTATCTCAGATCTCAGATGAGGAACACAGTTGAAGAGGCTGCGGGATTTGCCAAGGTCAATCATTAGGCATGTGTCCATGCCAGAACTGGATCCACTGTGTTGTTCTCCTGTCATAAACACACACCTTACCTGCTTCTTCTGCATCTGATGCACCTGTTCCTTACCTGGAACACAGAACACAGGAAAAGCACTTGATAGAGGATCCTATTAGAAAAAGCATGGCTTTAGGAGCTGATCTGATATGCATTCAATTATCTGAATTTGTCAGACCATAAGTCTATTTCACTTTAAAGTAGATTGTTGTGAGTATTAATGAGATAAACTACAAAGAGTGACCCACAGAAAATTCTGCTAAATTAGTTGTATTATTTTTAAAAAGACCTGGCCCAATTCTACCTCCATCATTTATTAGGGGTGCCATTTTGAGCTTACTAAACCTTTCTTTGCTTACTTCTTAATTAGGTAGTTGTACAGCAATGAATGCAATAACATTTTCAGGATTTCCAGTTCTACAAACACAAGCAATTAACTGTGAGGAATATGAAGATATATAAATATTTTCCATAACATAGAAGGCCTTAAATAACTATTTGCTTGCTGAATAAGAATGGCTGTACCCTACACCACTCCCCAAATTCCAAAGAACCAGTCATAATGATATAAAAAAGAAGATGCTCAAACAGTGAGCGTGAGAAAAGGGAGAGAGTGAGTCCACTTGCTCTGAAAAACTAGAAATCACAGCCACTACCTTGATCAAGAAGAGCATCTCATGCCTTAGGTTTAAGTTTACCTAAAATCCAAATGTTTCATTGAAAAAAACCCTCTGGGCAATTCCTTTTAAGTTAACTGTGAATTTCATTTTAAATCCCTTCATCCCCGGGCTTAATATTATTACAAATAAAACATGTTTTAACCCATGTTCCTATAAAATATTTTTTAGAAATACATATATGGATTTGTCTCAGAGGAATTCTAATAAACATATGGAAATCTACGTCAAATGTTGGTTTGATATCTGATAACTGGGGATGCAAGGAAAACCTATCTCAAAGTTTCCCTTTGGCAATCAACCTCAAATAACCGCTCAGTGTTCAAAGTCAATTCCTATTAATGGTTGTACATATGGTATTAATTCCACATTAATTCTGTCAAAAGTGATATCATAGTTAGAAGTTCCAAATGATGACGTCACTAAAACAACTTGGTTTTCATGAGTGTGAGACCAGTCAGTGCCAAAATCCAGTTCAATCTATTCATCTGTCTATTCTGACAAGTTCAGTTTAATTAGTTCATGGCCTCATAACGAACAAGAGACTGGCTTTCTGTCCAATTTCCAGAGCCATTTCTATTCTCTTCAACTTAAGTGCCAAATGCTTACACTGCTTTGCCCAATTTATACCTTTGGCTATAATTACTGGTCCCCAAGGTGTGATTGTCCTTTTTCATAAGAGTTTGTGCAGCTGCCAACATGAAGTTGTAAATAAATTGTAATACCGTTGCTATGAGGTGTAAAAATCCCACAGCTCATATCCAGAGCCTTGTATAATAAACTCAAGTAAACATTCCATTTCCTGCAAGTGATTGTGGTCTGTGACTAGATTTAGAAAACAGGGCAGTAAGTCATCTTTCTTTAATGAGTCGTTGAAAACAAAGTCGTATTCCATGAAACCAAAACCTGTCCTTGACAAAAACAAATAGCTTATTTGTAAAAGACCCTCCAAGGGGGGCGGTCAGGTTTTTCTGCAGTTTATGATCTGAAATTCATTTTTGCCATCAAAAAGTGCTGAAACAATAGCAACCCCACTCTCCCAACAGCACCCAGTGCCAGTGAAGTGCAAGAGACTGGTTTTGTAACTAGAGAGGCAAGGAGCTATTGGAGGAAAAAATTAGAAAATCAAATACAGAGAGATCAGGTTTGAGGACTTGGTCTTCTGTTTCCTAGCTATTTATAACCTCTGTGTCTCAGTTTCTTCAGTTGTATTTTAGGGAGAATGATGCCTACCAAACAGGACTGGTATGATCACAAAACACGATAATTAAATACAAAGTACCCAGCAACAGTGCTTTCTAACAGTTGACAACACAGAAAATGGTCATTTCTTCCTCCCTTATCTTTTTAACAGACAGCAAATCTGCATTTTTTTGTTTCCACTGGACCAGCGCTGAGCCTACTGCATGGAATGTGCTTCACCAAAGAGTGAGCCATGCTTTTTCTTGCATCACTGTTCTTACAACCCTTGATAATGCTATCTTTTTCAATGGCCTCATCTATGAAAGGTAATTTGAATTTAAGTTGAATTTAAGAAAATTAAATGCTTCATGTCAGACTTTTAGATAGACCATGAATTCAACTTCTTTTTTTCTTCATAGGGACAAGTTCTCACAATGTTGCTCAGGCTGCCCTTGACCTCCTGGCTTCAAGAAATTCTCCTACCTCAGCCTCCCAAAATGCTGGGGTTAGAGGAGCGAGCCACTGTGCCAGGCCTCAACTTTAATATAAAGTTGCACAATTTTACACTTGAACCAATTAGGTCAAGAATTAATCATTGTGTTCCCAACAGCAGCCCAGGTCTTACTATGGAAAATTAAATCAATCAAAATCAACAATGCATGCCTGTATGTGGCAAAGACCACTAATCTTACCAAATATACATGGTTTCTCCAGCATCTCCTAGCCTCCCTTGCTGTTAGCTTGGCGTCCTTTGACTGGTTCTGGTCAATGGACCCTAATCAGAAGTGACGTGTATTACTTTCAGTTAAAGGAAGTTGAGAGTCTACATGCTTCCTTCATCTCTCTCTTCTCCAGCTACAGAGACCCTGGAAAACATGTACCAGGTAATATAATACCAGACGGAGTACAGCAAGTTCACCTTCATTGAATTATGTGCCAGTAAGAGATTAAATATTGCAGTACAATATTAATATTAAGGATGTGGGAATTGTTTGCTACAAACAATCTTTTGTGTTCATGACCTGTACCTTTCTAGGAAACCACACTTCAGAGTTCACTTTGTTTTGCATTCTTAAAAGGTTTCCCGGAGATTTCCAGCCTTTGCCAATCCCTTGGTACAACTGGAGAAACAGTCACAGTCCTCGCTTAAACAGAGGTCCTTCACACCTTCCCATTAGGGTGTGCTTGGTCTTTCAAGGAGAGTTTTCCCTATTTATAGTTACCATGAAATATTCACTAGAAAAGTCATCATGGTGGTGACCATAGCCTCCTCAAATGAGCACCACTTTTACTTCTACTGGTCTTCCCCATATTTATGGGGCACCACGTTTGCCCAAGGTCTGGATGTCTATATTAATTTCCTGTGGCTGCTGTAAAAATATTACCATAAATCGGGTGGCTTAAAACAACCAGAATCGATTTTCTCACAATTTTGGAGGGTGGAAGTCGAAAACCAAGGTGTCCTCAAGGCTGCACTGCCTCTGGGGGTTCTAGAGAAGAATCCTTCCTTGCCTCTTCAGCTCTGGTGGCTGCTGGGATTCCCCCACTTTCTTGCCTTCTATCTCTGTCCTCATCCTCACATTGCCTTCTCCTCTATATGTGTTTTTGTAAAAAAAACTTTGTCATTGGATTTGGGGCCAATCCTGATAATTCAGGATGATCTCCTTTTTTCAAGATCCTTAACATAGTAACATTTGCAAAAATCCTTTTTTCAAATAGGCAACATTCACAGGTTCCAGGAATTGGAACTTAGACATATCTTTTTGGAGATATTTTTAGGCCTACTACAATATCCTCTACGGTAATGTGAACAACCAGAATTCTCCTCCCATTTATGTTACCCTGCAACAGCAGGTTGTAAAGCAGACCTGCCTTGTTCTCCAGTGTCTCAGAGTTTTAATTATAGATGAGATGCCAAGGTTCTTTTAGTTTCTTACTAGTAGTTCCCATTTCCCTAAGACTTAGACATAGGCCATGAACAGACTGATCAGTAGAACTTCATTAGACTCTGATTGCTGTGGGTTTGTCATCAAGCTGAAATGGTAAGAACATTTCCTTCCCTTAAAGATACCTTAGTCCCTCACTTCTGAAAATTTCTGGCCATCTCACCTAGAAGTTCACTAGCATGTCACCCAGGATTTTTTTTTTTTTTTTGAGACAGAGTCTTGCTCTGTTGCTAGGTGCCAGGTGCCAGGCTGGAGTGCAGTGGTGCAATCTTTGCTAATGGCAACCTCCGCCTCCCAGGTTCAAGCAATTCTCCTGCCTCAGCCTCCCGAGTAGCTGGGACTACAGGCGCACGCCACCATGCCCAACTAGTTTTCGTATGTTTTTTAGTAGAGATGGGGTTTCACCATGTTGTCCAGGACGGTCTTGATCTCTTGACCTCGTGATCTGCTCACCTCAGCCTCCCAAAGTGCTGGGATTACAGGCATGAGCCACCATGCCGGGCCCAGGATTTTTATTTCTAAAAATATTCACATATAGGCTCAAACCTGGATTCAAGGTACAGTTAGGTATTTTGCATCTCTCACTCCTATAACACTCAGATCCTTGTAACCAGAGACTTACTTTTCTTTCTTTTTGTGGAGATGCTCTTAATGACTTTAAAATACCTGAATTGGCAAGCTAGTAATGTAACATATCAAAACAAAACCACACATCAAATCATCATCAATAAGACCATCCAGAATTATAAGTATGTCTGTAACCATAACTGTAATAAATTAGAACAGGAAAAACTCAAATCATGTCATTAAACCTCTCATTTTATAGAAGGGAAAGCTGAGATCCCACAAATGATGTTACTTATTCAAGATCACCCAGTAATTCAGTTATGACTCACAAGTACCATTTTACTTGTTGGAAATGTTCAACAACATCGACTCCTTGTTAGAAAAGCTAGATTCCAACCCTGTCACTAACCCTGTCACTAACCCTGTCACTAACCGCTGAAACTCTTGTAAGTCATATGGCTTCTTTCAGCCTCAGCTTCTTCCCTTAGAAATAATACCAAAAAGGAAACAGATACCATTCTCATTCACGTTACATGAGCTGACCACCTGTACAGCTCATGTAACATAACGTGGATATGAAATATCTTGTAAACTTTTTTTACATGCCTAGCTAGAATGAGCTCCTTGAGAATAGACAGCGTGACTTGCCCCTGGTCCAACCTGTAGTTCAGTAACTGACACATGAATGGTGTTCAGGGAATGCTGAGCCAATTATCACATTAACCAATTAATTAACGAAAGCAGAAAGTGTTATTAACCTCAAATAAAGTGAGAATGTATATAATTAGGGATTAAAAGTATAGGATCTGGAACATGACTTCCTTGGTTTAAATTCTAGCTCTAACACTCATGATCTATGCCACATAAGACAAATTACTTAACTTGCCTGTGTCTCAATTTTTCATCTCTAAAGAGGAAAGAACACAGGTACTCACTGCATAGAATTAAGATGACTATCAAATGATAGTCTGACACTATCTGACACAGTCTGACACAAAGTCTGACACAAAGAAACAATCAATATGTATTTTCTTTATAACTTTAATGTCTATACGTTTTCTAGAATGTGTTTTAGTCTACCTTCCCTTTGTTTGTGTTTTCAATCTGATTCTGGCACTCTGCCATTATCATGAGTTTCCATATGTTTTATCCTGTTTTGAGTTATTAAAGAGAGTGAAGATCATAGAAATCTTTGTATTAACATATGAATGCTCACAGTAACCAAAGGTACACAGAAAGCCAAGGATAATACATCAGATTACATCATGTTGCATCAAAGCAATGCTATGATACTACAGAAAATTCCAGCTTTGGAAGAAGATGCCAAAGTATCAGGCACATCACAAATGAAATATTCATAAACTCACCTAAGAGTGATATGATTTAACCTACGGTTCTTACTTGGCCCCCTTTAGGAATAGCATTGTCTACTTGACCTGCCCTGAAAACTAACAATACCCTAATTGTATTGGCAGCAAATGTCTATATGTTTATAACCTAAAGCTACCACCATGACTAGAGAGGATGACTCACACCTCCCTGCCTCCCTCTTGCTTGACCCTTTCCTGGCATGTTCTGCAGCCACATCTTCACCCATATAACTTAGATCTATCTTCAAAACTCAACACAGGTCCCCTGTGACTTCAAAACATTCTTCTCTACTCATGCCTCCACCCCACACTCAGTTATGGTAAACCTAAATAAAGAAGCCGAGTTTTATGCATGTTTGCATCTGCAGTCACATATTACAGTGCCATTATATTGCAGGCACTCAGAAATGTCTTTTAGAATAAAACACAAACCCACAAAAACAACACTTTCAGTTAGCCTTGATTGGTTGTTTTAAGAAGTCCCAAAATTTTTTAAAGAAAAATACATAAAATAAGAACTTGAAATTTAAGAAACAAAAAAAAATCTTTACTTGAGCAAGATAGCTGTTTATCAGTCCATTTTCACACCAATATAAAGAACTGCCCCAGACTGGGTAATTTATAAAAAAGAGGTTTAATTGGCTCACAGTTCAGCATGGCTGGGAGGCCTCAGGAAACTTACAATCATGGTGGAAGATGAAGGGGAAGCAAGGCACCTTCTTCACACCCTGGCAGGAAGGACAATGAATGCAGGAAGAACTACCACTTTTCAGATCCCGTGAGAACTCACTATTGCGAGAACAGCATGGGGAAACTGCCTCCATGATTCAGTTACCTCCACCTGGTCTCTCCCTTCACATGTGGGGATTATGGAGATTATAATTCAAGATGAGATTTTGATTTGGGACACAGCCAAACCATATCAATGGTGAAGCAGAAGATCCCAGCCTTTGATCCTCATAAGGGAGAACTCAGAAACCCAGTTAAGAAGCTATAGTAACAACAGAACAAATCATGCCAGGATAACCACACAACAAAACGATAGAAAGTAAAGTTTGGGGCCGGGTGCGGTGGCTCACGCCTATAATCCCAGTACTTTGGGGGGGCCGAGGCGGGTGGATCACGAGGTCAAGAGATCGAGACCATCCTGTTTAACGTGGTGAAACCTCGTCTCTACTAAAAATACAAAAATTAGCTGGGCATGGTGGTGCACGCCTGTACTCCCAGCTACTCGGGAGGCTGAGGCAGGAGAATTGCTTGAACCCAGGAGGCGGAGGTTGCGGTGAGCCGAGATCACGCCATTGCACTCCAGTCTGGGTAACAAGAGTGAAACTCTGTCTCAAAAAAAAAGAAAAGAAAAAGAAAGTAAAGTTTGGTTTTGTCTGCATCATTCCATCCCCCAGGCCAGAGCTGCTTAGCAGTGAGAAAGAACTCCCCTGCCCTTGATTTCTCCTGGTAGGGAAAAGGAGAGCAGGATGAAATACCAGCTTTTCCAGCCTTTCAGGAACTGCCCAAGGTTCCCTTTCAGTTTCATGCCACCCAGAACACTAAGACTAATGGTGTAGCTAAGATGTCTGGAGACAGGTTGGAACAAAGAAGAGCGGGAGTTGTCACTATCAACCAGTAGTGGAAACCACAGTGGTCTCCAGTGACCTGCTCTACAGAGGACCCCGAAACCTTTGCTGTCGAGGTCCTCAATAGTCTGTCTGTGCAACTGCAATGGACCCCCTACAGCTTTCACTGTTAATGATCCCAGTATTAACAGTCACGGACCCCAGTAGCCTGCTCCACAGAGGACCCTAGCAGCATTCATCACTGAGGAAACCAGCAGCCAGCACAATCACCATGGACTCCCCACAGCCTCCCTGCTAAAGGTCCCACAGTTTTTCATCCTCACTGACTTCAGCTGCTGGAGCCACCACCACTCTCCCTACTCCTACTAGAGTCATCCTAGTTGTCACCAACAATGATGGTCCAGTCCCAGGACAGAGCTCAGTCATTGTGCACACGCCTGCAGATGGCTCAAACATTTCATTTACAAGAGCATCAAAAAGACAAAAATGAATAAATTTAACAAAAGATATGAAAGGTCTGTATACTAAAACCTATAAGCTAGTAATTAAACAAATTGAAGAAGACACATATAAAATATTTTATATTCATTGATTGGAAGAATTAATGTTAAAATTTTCATACAACCTAAATCCGTCTACAGATTCCATAAATCTCTATCAAAATCCCAATGATACTTGTCAAAGAAACAGAAAAAATGATCCTAAACTTCATATATAACCACAAAAGACTCCAAACCACCAAAGCAATCTTGAGCAAGAAGGAAACAAAGCTGTAAGTATCACACTTCCTGATACCAAATTATATCACAAAGTTATAGTAATCAAAAGACTATGGTTCTGGCAAAAATATCAGACACGTAGAGCAATGGACATGAATAGAGAGCCCAGAAATAAAACTGTACATATATATTCAAGTAATTTTCAACAAATGTACCAAGAATACACAATGGAAAAAAGATAGTCCCATTAATAAATGGGGAAACTGGAGATCCACGCAGAAAAATAAAATTAGACCTAATCTCACCCCATACACAAAAATCAACTGAAAATAGATTAAAGGCTAATTGTAAGTCCTAGAACCATAAAACTCTTAGAAGAAAATAAATAAAGCACAGGCAACAAAAGCAAAATGAACAAGTAAGAGTACATCAAACTCAAAGGTTTCTACATAGCAAAGGAAACAGTAAACAAAATTAAAACACAGTTTACAGAATGGGAGAAAATATTTGCAAACCACCTATAGGATAAAAGTTTAATATCCAAAATAAATAAGAAATCCCTACAACTCAATAGCAAAAGCAACACCAACAACAAATTAAGCTAATTAGAAAATGGGCAAGAGACCTGAATAGACATTTTTCCAAAGACAACATACAAATGGATAATAGGCATATGAAAAAATGCTCAACATTACTAATTATTAGAGAAATATAAATTAATTCAAAGGGAGATACAATCTCAAATCTATTAGAATGGACATTATTGAAAAGCCAAGAGATGACAGGTGTCAGTGAGAATGTGGAGAAAAAGAAACCCTTGTCCATTGCTGGTGGAAATGTAAATAGGTACAGCCTTTATGAAAAACAGTATGGAAAGTTATCAAAAAATAAAAAATACCATATAATCCAGTAGTCCAAATACAACTAGTATATATGCATAGGAAATAAAATCGGTGTGTCAAAAAGATATCTCTAGTGCCATGTTTACTGCAGTATTATTCACAATAGCCAAGATATGGAAATCACCTCAGTGTCCATCAGCAGATGAATGAATAAAGAAAATATGGTAAAAATTCACAATTAAATACTATTCAGCCTTAAAAAAGAAAGGAAATCTTGCCATTTGCAGAAATGTGAATGAACTTGGAGGCCATTATGCTAAATGAAATAAGCCAGACACAGAAAGCCAAATACTACATGATCACATTTATACAAAACCTAAAAAATAGTTAAACTTATCTTAACAAAGTGTACTGTGGTAGTTACTTGGAGATGCAGGATGGCAGAGGAAGGGAGATGTTGGTCGAAGGGTGAAAACTTTTTGTTATAAGAAAAATAAGTTCTGAACATCTAATGTACATGGTGACTACAGTTAATAAATTGTCTTATATACTTGAAGTATGCTAAGAGGGTAGATATCGGGTGTTCTCACCACACACACAAGAAACGTAACTATGTGAGGTGATGGATATGTTAATTAGATTGATTATGGTAATTATTTAATAATGTATACACATATAAAAATGCCATGACATAAAATATCTTAAATACATACAATTTTTTATGTCAATCACAACTCAATAAAATGGGTGGGGGAAAATTGTAATATTTTCCTAATCATTGGGAAAAGATCAGTTTTATTTGACATTATCAGTCTGGTTTGTAGAATATTGCTATTCTGTGGAAATACTGATTAAGAATTGGTTGGAAATACCCAAAACTACACACAGCAGGTAAAAACATGAAGCATAATTAACTTAACAAAAGTTAATAAGCAAATATATTCTTATTACTACAACCCAAACCCAATGTGCACTTGCACCAAGGAACAATAAGTATGAAAAACAATAACCCACATGTATTGGAAGTATTATCTGTTTCTGTATCTATAAATCCATTCCCTCCAATCATCACGAAGACTTGGAATTTAGACATTATTATTCTTATTTTAGAAATGAAAAATTCACACTAAGTTTTATAAATGTTTAATGAATTACCCAGAGTCACAGAGCTGGTCAGCACAGAAGCTGTAAGTTGAACGTACAGGCATCTGATGCAAAAGCTCATGTGTTTTCTCCAGTACCTCAGTTTATAATATATAGGAGAACAGAAAACTAACAGAATTTGAAATTATCAACTACTTACACAATATCTGTGCAGGTAACTAAAAGTTTAAAATTTCACAAAAACGTGGTTTAATAGAACAAATAGGATTTTAGAACTATAACATAGAATAGATACCAAGAGGTCCATTATACAGATGTAAAACTCAGGTCTAGGAAGGCTAAGGAGCTAGTTCAAAGTCATACTATTGTCAATTTTTTAGTATGTGCATTTATGAATGCATTTATTCAACAACTAAGTCATTGAGAACGTTTGAGCATGGATAGTGCTCAGAATGGCTGCTATCTTCTACTCAGTTGAAGCACAGGAATCAATAAGGAATAATCTCAGCCTTCAGGAATTTTGTAGCCTGTTAAAGTAGACTGGTGCATAAATATATAATGATAGTATCATGTAATATGATACTCATGGTAGAGCATTCCCTTGTATATTTTCCTAGGCTGCCTTTACCACCACTTTTCAGCATCTTGTCCTCCCATTCCCCATATCTCAGAGCTCTTGGAAGTAGCTAAAATACTAGAAATGTAGACTACAACAAAATTAATTTCATACATTTAATCAGTATAGCACCACTACTGTGGAATTTTATAATATTTTCTGTCTTCTTCCTTCCCCTCCTGTTGACAATTGCTCCTTTCCAAAACCTATGTCACTCTCATGGAAGTTGCCAGTCATTCCACCACCCTATCTACACCTACTTCTATTATAACTGTTTTGATCAAGTATAGGCACCTGATTCAAGGGAGTTAAACAAGAAACTTCACCAAGGATTTTGGTCTTGGGATCAGAAACATCAGGAATACTCTCTCTGCTGGAAAAGTAGCATAAGATATAAATCTCGGAGTCCATCATCAACACCTTGCCCACCTTGGAAAGAGAGACAATCTGTATCTATAATCTCCTATGTCCCACTGCCTTTGGCCAACTCTTTAGCTCAAAGTCATCATTTCCCAGTGCTCGTGGTTGCAATGAATAGTACTATGACTCACCAAGGAACATAAGCCAGACTCCTAGAATTTCTCTTACGCCCCTCCCTCTCCATCACCTGTCTAATCCCACTATTATTTGTCCCTATTGCAGTAACTCTTAAATATTTCTTCCCTCTTCACTCTCCCCCATATATACCACATTTAAGACCAAGTTCCATGATCTCTTGCCTAAAATACTACAAAAAGTTCTTAAGTGATATATTCACACCCACTGTTGCTCTTTTACAATCTCTCTTTAGGAAGCAGCCAATCTTGTTTTTGTAATTTTTATGATTTTATTTATTTTTGAGACAGGGTCTCACTCTGTTTCCCAGGCTGGAGTGCAGTGGCATGATCATGGCTCACTGAAGCCTGGACCTCCTGGGCTCAAGTGGTTCTTCCACCTCAGCCTCCAGAGCAGCTGGGACTATAGCTGCATGCCACCATTCCCAGTTAATATTTTGTTAATTTTTATTAGAGAGGAGGTGTCCCTATGGTGCCTCAGCTAGTCTCAAACTCCTGGGCTCAAAAGATCCTCTTGCCTTGGCCAACCAAAGTGCTGAGGTTATAGGCATAAACCATTGTGCTTCAGCCTGGAAGCAGCTAATTTTAATTACTCCATGTTCATGACCAAAATCCTTTAACATTTTCAACAATTCTTTTAATAAAATGTCCTGCAATGTTTTAGGCTTCCTCTTACGTCACTCTCTTTTTCATGCTTAAGGTCATCTGCCTACTCACAATGGAAACTCTGCAATTGACGTGAACTGTGAACTCCTACTTTTCGGCTCTGTTATCTCTGCTTCAGGGAAAACACCTCTGACATCCCTCACCAGGTCAAATATCTCATCATCAGCTCTTACAGCACCTTGTACCTTTCAGAGATCCAGAGCAACCTAA
This sequence comes from Cacajao melanocephalus, assembly GCA_963573385.1. Classification (NCBI taxonomy): domain Eukaryota; kingdom Metazoa; phylum Chordata; class Mammalia; order Primates; family Pitheciidae; genus Cacajao; species Cacajao melanocephalus. Next base: position 37,235 of record CAUYLG010079042.1, on the reverse strand, counting down.
ACCCTCCTTAGGAAATGTATCACAGTTGCAGTGTTCCATTTACTTGTGTAGTTATTTCAAGGTTAATCTCTTCCACCAAACTCCCTAAGGTAGGAACAAGATACAGAGGAACCACATTTGCTTTCTCACTCCATTCTGTCCCTAGACTGTAGTATAGTGGCCCACAAAATGCATTTTTAAGTATCTTTTATGTAAATCAATACAAATATTTTATGTTACGAGCCTCAGTTTGTTCTTTATAATTTGTTCTGGTGACTGTAGAAAATTACAGGTACTTTAAGTTGATTGAAAATGTAAACCAAATTTCTTAAAATAAGTCATTCTATAAAGAGACAACTCTACCATGCTTTTAAAAAATCTATGCCAAGTCTTGGAACCAACCCAAATACCCATTAATGATAGACTGGATAAAGAAAATGTGGCACATATACACCATGGAATACTATGCAGCCATAAAAATAGATGAGTTCATGCCCTTGCAGGGACATGGATGAAGCTGAAACCATCATTCTCAGCAAACTAACACAAGAACAGAAAACTAAACACCACATGTTCTCACTCATAAGTGGGAGTTGAACAATGAAAACACATGGACACAGAGAGAAGAACATCACACACCAGGGCCTGTTGAAGGGCAGGGGATAGGGGAGTGATAGCATTAGGAGAAATACTTAATGTAGATGACAGGTTAATGGGTGCAGCAAACCACCATGGCATGTGTATACCTAAGTAACGAACATGCACATTCTGCACATGTAACCCAGAACTTAAAGTATAATAATAATTTTAAAAATCTATGCAAGTTCTTTGAGAAACATCCAAGCTGCTTTCCATAGTAGCTGAACTAATTCACATTCCCACCACAGTGCATAAGCCTTCCCTTTTCTCCACAGTCTTGCCAGCATCTGTTGTTTTTTGACTTTTTAATAACAGCCATTCTGCCTGGTGTGAGATGGTATCTCACTGCAGTTTGATTTGCATTTCTCATTTCAGTGATATTGAACATTTTTTGTATGTTTGTTGGCTGCTTGGAAGTCTTCTTTTTAGAAGTGTCTGTTTATGTCCTTTTTTAATATTTTTCCAGCAATCCCATTACTAGGTATATCCCAAAGAATATAGATTATGCCAAAAAGAGACATTCCTTTGTATATTCATCACTGCACTATTCACAATAGCAAAGACATGGAATCAACCTAGATGCCCATCAATGGTGGATTGAATAAAGAAAATGTGGTGAAGATACACCATGGAATACTATGCAGCCATTAAAAATACTAAAATCATGTCCTTTGCAGCAACATGGAGGGAGCTAGAGGACATAATACTATGTGAATTAACAAAGGAACAAAAAATAAAATAAAATAAAATACTGAATGTTCTTGCTTATAAGTGGAAGCTAAACATTGAGCACACATGGACATAAACATGGGCACTATAGACACTGAGGACTACCAGAAGAGGGGGCATGGGCTGAAAAATTACCTATTGGATATTATGCTCATTACCTGTTACATATTGCTACATATAACTATGTAACAATCGTACATGTGTACCCCCTGTGCCTAAAATAAAAGCTTAAATTGAAAAAACATCTATGCAAGCCCCCTTCCACAAATATTTTCTTTATGCCAATTCTGGCTTGCTAACTCTGAAATCACAGGTTATTCTACTGAGCACCAATGTCAAGGAATCTCTTGTAGAAGTCATCCTTACATCTCTGGATTCTGGATTCTATTCAACACAACAAACTTTTGTAGATCCTTGGCACTTCAATAAGTATAGGAGACTGAAAGATGAGTAAGCTGTGATCCTAGTCATCAATATGCTTGTAATCAGTAGTGCTCCATGTGACCACTCTTGCAGACTCCTCCTTCAGGCACTTGCCTCCATTCCAGCCATGTTAGTCCCTCATAAAAGCTATAACTGAAAAGTTCTTTTGTCAGTAGTGCTTCATGTGGGAACTTACCCAACACTGAAACAGTGTTTGAAAAAAAGCATTTAATGTATGACCTGGGTAATTTCTCTAAGTTTTCCTTGAAGAGCATTAGACATTCCTTAATCATAATTGAGCAATGTACTGAATCCAAGGAACCATCCCTGAGATTCATACATAAAATGAACAGTTCCAATGTCTCCTATGAAATGCTTGCCTTTACTATTACTTTAAAGCGTCTATAGGTACACCTTAATACCACATCCATCTCATAGCCATCACTGAAGACATCTTTATCGAATAAATATATGGACAAATCAATGGGTTAACAGGTACAAATTTTATCAGAAGGTATTGCCATGTCTACTGGGGAAGGACTGCTGAGAAGGAGCAGAGGCGCAGGATGTTTGGTGTGGAGGAAAAAGAACTGAACTGAAAGTCTAGAAAATTTCATACTAGTACTGGCTTTGCTGCTAACAAGATGTGTATGACCTTAGGAAAGTAGTCACCTTCTCCAGGCCTCAAGTTTTCTTTCAGAAATGAAAGAGTTATGTTTAGCTATCAAAAATCCAGCTTTAAAAACAGCTCTTGCCTTCCACAACTTACAAATGTTATTAACATAATGTTAAAAGTAAAACTTCAGCCGAATTAAATGTAAAGAAGTTTAACTGAGCAATGAGCAATTATGAATCGGGCAGCCCCAGAATCACAGCAGGTTCAGAGAGACTCCAGGGATGCCTCACAGTCGCAACAAATTTATAGACAAAAAAGGGAGGTGACGTACAGAAATAGGAAGTGAGGTACAGAAACAGCTCGATTGGTTACAGGTTGGCGTTTGCCTTATTGAACACAGCTTGAACACCTGGCAGTGTATGAGCGGCTGAAGTGTGGCTTCTGGGATTGGCCACGACTCAGCTATTGTTACAGGCACATACTCCTAAGTTAGGTTTTGAATCTTATCTTCCTATTAAGTTACAATTCATCCACAAAGACTCAAATATAGAAGTACAGAGTCCTTCTCAGGCCATATTTAGTTGGCTTTTTACAAGAGGTTGCATCCTGGTTGCTCATAATCCACATGGCACAATTCCCAGCACAATCAATAAGTAGAAATATATATGTAACATTTAAATTTCAAATTATAAAAAAGATTTTCTAAACTATTTTTGAACTAGTTGGTGTTATGGTGTCATAAACACTGCAGAAAAGAGACAAAATCAGAAAATGCTTTTGAACACTGGACTGTCAACATTGAAAGTGCACCTGGCTGGGGCAAATTGTGCAAAAGACTCAGAAACTTGCTGGAAGCATTCCTTCAATATCACAGGGAAGTCGGCTAGTAAACCACAGCACAGAGTGCTGCTGATACTCTCAAATAGTAAGGTTTTCTACCTGATAGTATTGAACAGTTTGGGCTTGTTTCTTCGGTATTTTTTGCAGTTGGCTGAAAGCATTTCCTTTTTTAAATAGCCCAAAACCTAACACGATAGAAAGTTTGTAGATTTGGGGGGCAACTCTTGGAATCTAAGAGAAGTCTGACTTTGATTGTCGAAACCCACTAGCGTGGAAAGTTCAAGTTTCCTTTCCACTAGAAAAGAGTACACCAAATGCTATTTAAATGGCCTTGTTTTTTAGGGAATTGTCCTGTCATTCAGGTTGAAAGATGAGATTACGTGACTAATTATGTTTTCTTTTGCAACACTACCTCACCATCCATTATGCAAAAGCTCTAATGAGCTATTTGTAGAAAAGACATACCACATACAGTCCTCATCATAAAAGCATTCAATAAATAAATTCAGAGCAAGGATGCCAGCTCCAATACCGTCTTTTCCAATAGGCCTTCTTATTGGTAAACTTAATCTCTTCTTTTAAGTGTTATCAGGACTCATTGATTTTACCTTCAGGTTAAAAAAAAATTACCCTGGGAGAAGACCATTGATCACATGGAGGTGGTTGACAAGTTTTTATTTTTTATATTAAAAGGAGGAAACATAAATATTATCTCACCACAGACAAAATAGACTCACACTTATAAAAATGATTTCAGATACTGATAGTGTATGAAATACAAGACTGTTCAATAATTTTTAAACTCTAGGATATTGAGGCATTGTGTTGGGATCTTTATATGATGTGGCTATATTTGAGGAGGGAGGAGAGATATATTCTCTTCCATCTTCACCTTCATCTCACCTCTCAATCTGCTTGAATACTGTTTTTATTCTTTTTTTAAACAGCTATATTGAGGCATATTTTACATATCATAAAATCCACCCAATTCATATGTACAATTTAATGATTTTTTTACTTAATTTATTAAGTGGTGCTACTATTATCACAAATTGGCTTTAGGACATTTTCATCCCAGTGAGATCTTTCACATCCATCTACAATAATCCCCAACCCAGCCCTAGCACCAGGCAAAAACAAATCTACTTTATGTCTGCATAAATTTTCCTTTTTGAGGCATTTCATCTAAATGGAATCATATAATATGTAATCTTTCATGCCTAGGTTCTTTCATTTGACATAACGTTTTTGAGTTTCATTCATAATATAATGTGCATCAGTATTTCATTCCTTTTTATTCCATTACATGGTGATAACACATTTGTTTGCTTACCACTTAATGGACATCACATTTCTTTCAGTTTAAGGACTATTATAAATAAAATTGCTATGAACACTCAAGTCTGTGTGCAGATATACGTTTCCATTCCTCTTGGGTATGGAAATGGATCCAAGAAGGAGAGGAATTGCTGATCTGTTTAAGGTTTTTATTCAATCCTTCCATACTAATTAATTAATTGGCTATATACTCTATATAAGGCAGTCGTGTCCTGTGGAAGGATATTACACGAATGAAGTTTACTGTCTTCTGGGAGAAATGAAACATGCACATAAAAAGGTAGAAAGTGTGTCCTAGAAAGGTAGATTTTGGAGGAGGGTGAAATTGGATTTAGTAGAAAAACAGGAAGCTTTTCTGGATGAAGTAGCATAGTGCTGGAGCCTTGAAGAATAAATAGGAGTTCAATAGCTGGGCATTTTCGATGCAGGTCACATTCTGCTAAATCCTTAGTGTTGTTCTTATCTATAAAAGTAGGAAAGACAGTCCATGAATCTGAGGACTTATGAGCTCCAGGCCTTGCTCAATCTCTCTCTACATATGTGTCTAAATTACCTGAGTCTTGATTTTCTCATTTGAAAGAATAATCATCCCATTCCTCTGGATTCTTTTATTGACTTCCCCCTAATTTGTCACAAGAGTTGAGAAAAAAATCTCTTGAGGTATTGGATGTAAAGGGCTGCCCTTTAAGTGAATGTTTTTCTCCAGATTTAAACCCAATGTTTTGTGGAAATGTGTTGATATGAAAAACGTACTCTAGAAAGAGATCCTCCATACATAAGCTAAGCCATGTGTATTTTAGAATACTTGAGTGGGCCTGCATGATTTTGAAAGAGTTTACCTCTAACCTAGACAACTGGTATCTCTCTCCTCCTCAAACAGTTTATCAAGCCACATTGGCTTTTCCGTTAATACCCCTTCAAAGCCTCTGAATTTACTATTCCCTCTGCTATGAATGTTCTTTCTCCCCATCATCCAAAAAGGTAGCATCCTTTCATTACCCAGAATTTACCACTATAGCCACACTCTGATGGAGACTTTCATTGACTAAGCAACACAGTGACAGTGATGTATGTGGTGGACCCGAAATGTAGTTGTCACTCAATACGCATTAACTAGAACTGACCATCAATATTAGTTATATTGCTATTTATACTGTATTAATTTGCTGTGGCTGCTCTAACAAAATAACATGAACTAGGTGACTTAAACAGCAGAAATTTATCATCTCACAGTTCTAGAGGCTAGAGGTCCAACGTCAACGTATCAGCAGGGTTGATTCCTTCTGAAGGCTGGGAGGAAATATTTTTTTGTTTCTCGACTCTCTTCTTGACTTGTAGATGGCCATCTCCTCCCTATGTCTCTTTATGTTGTCTTCTCTTCATGTGTTTCTCTGTGTCCAAATTTTCTCCTTTTATAAGGACAATAGTTATGTTGGATTTTGGCCCACCCTAATAACCTCTTTTTAATTTAATTACTTCTGCAAAGATCCTATTTCTAAGTAATGTCACCTTCTGAGGAATGGGATGATTCACTTCAACCGATAAGTTTTGGGAAGACACAAGTTAACCAATAACAAACATTATTATTCAATCTGCTATTAAAAGGAAGTTGTTCCAAAAGGAAATTGTTCTTGGAGGAATAGCAGTGTAGGCTCTAGTTTGATGACTCTGGGCAAAAAGCAGACAATTGCATTAGGAGTCTAGCCCGCTGGACAATATGTTGCATTTATTGCAACAAGGCACGTCACCACCCTTAATGAAGCAAGCATTTTCCTAGCCAGTCAGGCTAGCCAATTAATCCAGGCACTCAGTAAGAAAACATATAACCCACCCATGCCACTTTCCCACATACCACGTAAAGTCAAGAACACATTTAAAATCTATACACACTATGTAAACACTAAATAAATCAGAAAGGATGGAGGCAAGGATATTACAGTTACTTTAAGGAGGAGGTTAAACCAACATGTTTCCCTATTTTATTATTTATTTGGCATTTTTAGGCTTGTGTTTTCACAAATGAAGGTTGATGTGTGTATAAAAATAGCTATTTTTGCTGCACCATTTAAAAGGAATTCTTTTCCCCTGATTTGTTGATAGAATAAAATGAAAGAAGATGAAAATTTCACTTTTTGATAAGCAAGATCTCTTAAATGATTACTTGCTCATAGTAAAGTGCGATTGTTAAGGTGTAGTATGTAACATTTCCCAAGAGAATTTGCTTTTATTTTTGAGACAGAGTTTTGCTCTTGCTGCCTTATTTGGAGTGCAACGGCATGATCTCAGCTCACTACAACCTCTGCCTCCCGGGTTCAAACAATTCTCTTGCCTTAGCCTCCCAAGTAGCTGAGATTATAGGTGTGCACCACCATGCCTGGCTAATTTTTGTCTTTTTCAGAGAGACAGGGTTTCTCAATGCTGGCCAGGCTTGTCTGGAGCTCCTGATCAAAGGTAATCCACCTGCCTCAGGCTCCCAAACTCCTGGGATGACAGGTGTGAGCCATAGCCGAGCCAAGCATTTACATCTCAATGCTACAGCTTATGAAAGGTTGAACAAGGGCTCTTTTAAAGTTGAAAAAACTGATAAAACAGGGCTATTAAAGGATGTGTCTAAGGTCACAGGGCACTTTAGGCAGCCATGTAAGGACTGAGTGGGTGACTCTTGTGCCCTTTCCTACAGATTGTGCTCCCTATGGCCTAGGAAAGCGTCCATGGAGGACCTCGAGAAAAGGGCAAGCAGTATTTTGTTTCAACATCTGTCTTTGTCAGATCAAATATTTATAGGTAAAGTTTTTTTTCAGGTTGCTTAGTGGGTAGAATGGATAAACATTACCTGATGTTCAAGAACATATTACTACTAGTCCAAGAATTTAGACATTAAACTCGACTTCCTTTGTGACTTTCCAGGTACACTACTGTTCTGGGGATATGTATATATATGTGTGTGTCTGGAAGTTCAGAAAAAGTGATCACTGGTAAGGTAGAAGTCAAGGATAAAGAGAAGGTAATGTATCCCAGGATGATAGTAGTATCAACATGTCAAGTAAAAATGCTAATCTAGGTTTTAGACTTGTACTGCTTTGGCCCCAGGAAGATAACAGAAAATGTGAAAACCCTATATGGAATTTGTAGAGACATTTTGCAGAAAATCATGATCAGGATCAGGAGAGATGAAAGTTTCATCAGAAGTTCTTGCCAGTGCACCTCATTGAGGACACATGGAAGTAGACCAAAGCAGCCTGTCAGGCTGCTTTGCTGGGCAATTTATTTTTTAAAAAATATGTTCATCATTTATCTTGGTAATTATAATCCAAGACTGCAGTACATTATGAATGCTAGAAACCTAAGACATTAGAGAGGGACAGAGAAGATGTGAATTTTTTTTAAGTTGCATAACTTAAGAGTTGAGATTCTTCATGTCCAATGCACTATAACATCAAATGGTGCCAGCACGGGAAATGTAGGCTCCATTCCCAACTTTTCCTGGGCTGAAGCTCAGCTGCTGCAGCACACTCTCAGCTGTTTGCTCTTCCTTTACAATTTTCTAGAGCATGTGTCAGATAATAAACTGTACAACATAAATGTCATCAAGAAAGAGAGAGTCTTCCAAATCACAGTATCCCAACGTTTTACCAAGGAAGTCAATTAGCTTTTCTAAATCTCAGTATACCTGATTAAGCAATCTAATTAGAAAAAAGAAAATCACAATTACTACAATATAAGTCTTCAGATTTATTAAAGGTAAGATATTTTATTTCTTTATTTACTTATTTATTTTGAGGTGGAGTTTCACTTTTGTTGCCCAGGCTAGAGTGCAATGGGGTGATCTCGGCTCACTGCAACCTCTGCCTCTGGTTTAAGCAATTCTACTGTCTCAGCTTCCCAAATAGCTGGAATTAGAGGCACCCACCACCACACCTGGCTAATTTTTGTATTTTTAGTAGAGACAGGGTTTTGCCATGTTGGCCAGGCTGGTCTGGAACTCCTGACATCAGGTGATGCACCTTCCTCAGCCTCCCAAACTGCTGGGATTGCAGATGTGAGCCACCACACCTGGTCTATTATTAAAGGTAAGATATTTTACAGGTAACCTCAAACAGAAATGTATGCTACTGTCTATGGTACTGGGCATGAAAACTGGACTTCAAATCTTCACAACAGAGGCCACGCCAGACCCTCCCAGCCTCCAGTGGGACTCTGGATCATGGCAGCTAGTGGGTCCTAGTGCTGCCCTCGCCCCAGAACTGCATATGCTCTCCGCTCTGCTTTGACCAGAGACCCCTCTTCTCTCTGGATATGTGGCACATCTGGATTCCCATGTCCTACTTTCAACTTCCCCCAAAAAATCTTCCAGAAGCCTTTATTTATACCTGAAACTTGGCTAAATATCAATCCAGATAAGGTCTTCGAATACAGAGAATCTAGCCTAATCCAGGAGCTGGGACATGTAAACATGTAACTCCACTATTAAACAAATTTTTACAAGGTAGAAAATAATTAAGCAAGTAACTATGAAAAGCCTGGTAAGTGTCAGGCAGTGTACTTACTGCTGCAAATACTCAAAGAATAGACAGCACTCTTTTTTAGAATTATTTCTACAGTCTACATAAACCACAAACATTCCGCTAAAGAGAAAATCTTTCTTAATACCGTAAGAGAAGATCCATAGCAGTGATGAGTATGAAGTGCTATGAAAGGAAAAAATCTTTAACTTTTTCTTGGGCCTAGGGAATGCAGCTCAGATACGAATTTCACCCTGCACCTCATTTTCCACATGAGTGACATGAGAATACCAACAATACCTATTGTGAGGTCACAGTGAGGATAAATTTTTTTTGAGACAGTCTCACTCTGTTTCCCAAGCTGATTCACAGTGGCACGATCTCGATTCACTACATCCTCTGCCTCCCAGGCTCAAGCGATTCTCCTGCCTCAGTCTCTGAAGTAGCTGGGATCACAGGCATGTGCCACCACACCCGACTAATTTTGGTATTTTTAGTAAAGACAGGGTTTCACCATGTTGGCCAGGCTGGTCATGAACTCCTAACCTCAGGTGATCCACCCTGAGTGCTGGGATTAGAGGGATGAGCCACCATGCCCAGCCTAGGATTAAATTTAAAAACACACATAAAGGGCCTCTCTCAGTGTAAACACTTTGTAATGTTAGCCAAACTCTGACAATATTATTACTAAAGACAAATAACTTCTATTCATCCCTCAAGAATGAGCTCAGGTGCAGTGTCATTCAGAACCCCTTCTCCTAACCATGGCTACCCAAGTGGAACAGCGCTTCTCCTAAGCCCCCAAAACACCTCATATCTGCTGTGTCACAGCCTTGCCTGACCTGGTGGCAATCACACCTGTTTCTCAGGCTTCCCCCTCTGTAGGCCCCTAGAGAGTAGAAGTGGCATTTTATTCTTCCTTGCACCCCAGGACCCAAGTGCATCCTTAATAAATATTTGTTGATTAGATACTTGAATGAAATGGTGATAAATCAAATTGGATGCTATTGAGAAAATTGGGGTGATCCAAAAACACTGGCTCAGAAAATCCTAGGTTCCAAAAGGCCACAAAATGTCATAGCTGTAGCTATGTGTTCTCACTCAACCTACTCTCCCTACCCCTCAACCGTACCCCTGCGTAAACATATACTAAATGTAGAGGTTAGTGTCTACTGTCAAATTGATTTAGAAAATCCTGATTTTTAAATGTTTCCTTTCATTTTCATTTGATTTACCCTTCTCATATGATTTCTCAGCCTTAACGTCAGCCAAATGCAGAATTTCTCAAAGACATTAGTCCTAGATGCCATTCTGTTGGAGAAACAGCCCTGAAAGAAGCTTGGTCTCTTGACGGGCCACACACCTGTGTGGATGAGCAAGGCAGCAAGACAAAGGTTCCATCAGGCACAGAGTCTTGATGGGGTGCATGACTCCCTGCCCACAAGGAACAGGGTCTTCGGAGGAAGCAGGGTCACAGGTAAATGCCCCTACAAGGCATAAAGGGCTATAAATCATTAACAGTCCGTATTAATCAGTGTTCTCCACAGGGACAGAACGAATAGGATGTATGTACATATGAAAGGGAGTTTATTAAGGAGAATAGACTCACAGGATCACAGGGTGAAGTCCCACAGTAGGCCATCTGCAAGATGAGAGGGTAAGAAGCCAATAGTGGCTCAGTCTAAGTCCAAAAGCCTCAAAAGTAGGGAAGCTGACAGTGTGTGCAGCCTTCAGTCTGTTGCCAGAAGCCCAAGAGCCTCTGGTGAACAACCAGTGTAAGTTCAAACATCCAAAGGCCAAAGAACCTGGAGTCTGATGTCCAAGGGCAGGAAGCGTTCAGCATGAGAGGAAGATGAAAACCAGAAGACTCAGCAAGCAAGTTTATTCCACCTCTTCCACCTGCTTTGTTTTAGCCGCACCATCAGCCAATTGAATGGTGCCCACCCACATTGAGGGTAGGTCTTCCTCTCCCACTGACTCAAATTTCAGCTCTTCTGGCAACACCATTACAGACACACCCAGAAACAATATGTTACCGGCTATCTAGGCATCCTTCAATCCCGAAGTTGACACCTAATATTAACTGTCACACAGTGATAGAAGCAATGCTATCTGACCTTGGGGAAGGAAACAGACTTCTGACTTTGAAGAAGAACACACAGAGTTTGTGTTGGTAAGAAAACGATGAAGGGTCTAATATTTCTAATATTTATTGGCAATTCTTTCATTGTAAGCAACAGAAATCAATTATGCAGAATTTAGGGAAAAAAATTACTGGGAATACAAGGAGTAGCTCACCAAATTGAAGAGAAAACTCAAGAACCAGTTTTCAAAGAGCAAGACCCGAGGCAGTTTCTGAAAACCCAGGCAGTGAATACTAGTGACTGGAGGCTACATGCAAGGATAGTGACGAACTCCACGGTGTTCCCCGTCTTGGTACTCCTCCCCTCCCCCGAGGCTCAAATTCAGGGGAGAGGGACTCTGACTGACCTTTTCCTTGGTCACATGGCCACTCATCAATGCCTCACTACAGGAATATCCAAAGTGCATTTGGACTGCTGTTACCAGAAGAAAGTGCCATGGATGGTGGGCAGTGTGACAACAGCTGACTGCTACAAATGGTCTCTTCTCAGCAATGCTATAAAGTACTAGTACTTCCATTCAGTGGAAGGGAAGGGTGAGTCTTGGCAAGTTTCAGCAACCCGTCCAAAAGATTTGAATGGAGTACTTGCCTGAGTTTGGAGCCCAAGAACGTCACCGTTACAATTTTTTTTCCCTGGCAGCAAAGTGTAGGGTCTTTCCACTACAAAGCTTGTGAGCTGGGCTTTAAAAGGTGGGTGGGATTCCAGATGGCAGAAACATGAAGGGAAAGAAAGTGGGAAATGACCAAGTCATTTGCTATGCCATGAATTTGGTATTTGCACCATTCCCTTCAGCCAGAGAGCCAATACGCTTTGTAAATGTTAAACCAAGGAAAAAAGCATTCTAGGAGTTTCCTCTGAGACTCACAAACATTCTGCTAAAGGGAAAGCAATCCAAGGCAACATTTGTTTAAATTAAAAATAACAATAAAAAGAAAAACTTGACATCTATTCCTGGCCAAAGTTTGAGCATTAAATAACATTCAAATTTGACTTTGATAAAAAATGTATGTTGTTTTGGATAGCTACATTTAAGCAATTTTTGCAAGCCTCAGAGGGAACTAAAAATGTCTTAATTGCTTTCTCATTTTTACATACTCCATTACACTGAATCTCAGCAGCATCTGTCACCAAATTACCAGCATTACAAAATCACTGTGTATTCCATACATGGAAGAACCCGAAATATCTGAAAATACCTCCAAATATTTAAGGGACCTATTGAACATTTTTAACATTAATTCTAGTCTTTAAAATTTCTTGTTATGCCTAGGTATCTGGGACTTTGGTTTTTTTCATTCATAATATAAAATTTATCTCCCAAATCAGCCTATTTATGAGAAGAATAGTTGTACATCTTCAAGAAAGCAAACATAATGATTTGACATTTTAAGATACTGAATCTTACATCAGAGATTAAAAAAAAACAAAAACAAAGAGTGTGTAGAATGATATTTTGGGAGCTTCCTTTATGTGCCAGACAAGTGACAAGGCCTTTTCCATTCCAACAGCTAAGTGACACAAACTTGGAGAGCTGTCATCTGCTCCAGTGATATTGCCCTTCATAGGCCAGGTAGTTGGAGCTGAGAAGCAATTTGCTTGAAGCCACATAACAATTAAGCGGGTGAACTGGACTTTAACACCAACTAGATAAGACACAAAAGGTCTTGCCCTTTAAAAAGACAATATGTATTTTTTTTTCAAGAGCCAATGTCCTTGAGTCTCCGTCCCTTTCCCACTCCAAATAATCTGTAAGATAAACAAAACAAAAAATGAATTTTTAAAAAAAGACTAGTGGTCCGTGCTTTGTCTCTTGGTTTGAAATCCAGCCTTGCCTCAGTTGCTCAATGATCCAATAGCTGTTATAGGATTGTCATGTGCCACTCTTCCCAACACATGGCAATCCCGAAACTGTGAAACATTAGTTCTAATTATTTTTTATTCATTAACCCCAAACTGGTCACCAAGTCTTGCCAACTCCATCTGCATGCTTCTTAAAACTGCCCAGGAAGCTCCAGGTCTACCTCCCTTGCCAGCATGTTCATGATACTGCATCGTAATGTGCTGCTTTTCATTTTCCTCTTCATTTTTCTATCTCTCCCACTAGGCTCCAAGCACTGAAAGGCAGGGCCGGAGTCTCATTTGTCTCTGGGTGCCCCATGCCTAGCACATATCCTGACATGGCACCAGGGCTTAGCAAATGTTGGCTAAATAAAAGAATAAATAATCTAACAAACATGTTATATATGGCAGTAGATACATGAACCCTCTAAAAGCAATAATAGAGCAATATAAATAGAATACTATTGGCTCTGGTCTTCAAAAGCCTTTTCAAGATTCATGAGCCTTTTCTGTTTCTGGCTGTTCCCTTTGCTCCAGTTAGACACCTTTGTTTATTGTCCCTTGAGTTCTCCTTTCCCTGCTTCCCTGATATTTTGGCTATCTCATTGTACCTAGAGTATATACAAACTATAACTGGACATATATCATATGCATGTACATTCACTGCCTGGATCCAGCAGTCCTGTCTAAGCAATTCTACTCAATGAGCACTAAAGGAAAGGCAAAATGCACTTACTATTAGTTTTCTTTAGAATGCCCATTTTTTCTTTGTGTGGTCAATGCTGGTCTCTCAAAGGATAGTTTCTAGTCACCTTTATTATAAAGAACTTTCTGACCTGCCCCCATCCTGTCTGCTGTCTTCTATTAAGACATCTCATTCAGATGGTATATCATTCTGGGTTCAGTCAGAAAATGGAAGCCATGCCAGAGAGTACACTAGAGGTAATTTAATATGGGAACTAGTTACAACAGCACAGGGAGGGCTAAAAGGGCAAACAGGAGATGGTGAGACCACCCAGAGGTTCGCAAAAGCAGGAAGCCACTTTCCCTGCTGTGGACAGAGCATCAAATGGTGGAGGCGTGACCAGAGCTCAGGACCTGCAGCTACTCTGAAGTGACGGGCTGCCAGTAGGAGTTAGAACAATAGGGGAAGCTGTGACTATGGCCAGAGATGCTTCTTGAAGCAAAAAGAGGCAGGCAGAAAGACCCTGGCATCGTCCCTTTCCCTGTGGCCAGCTTCCTGAAAGGGCCTTCCATTGGCCAATTGATAAAGGTTTCCTGGCCATATAAGTTGCAAAGGTCACTCTCTGTGGTGCAAAGCCAACTAGCGGAAGAGTGTCGAGCAGATCTGAATCCAGACAGCAAAAAATATCATACTGTTAGGGTCTCTTCCCTGCTTTTCAGGTCTATATGCTTATTTAAATAATGTATATTATGTCTATTTTATCAGGCCATTACTTCAGTTTAAGCCCCAAGGCAATGGGAAAAATATCTATGAGTTCATTCACTAACCCTCCCAATCTGGTCATTCACACTCCCTGAGCCACAGTTTCTTCACCTCTAGGAGGGAATCATAATACTTACATCAGAAAATAGAATTTCAATAAGGTAATTGATGTAAAACATTTAGAAAATTACTTGGAATGCAGGAAGCCTTCTGATAAATGAAAGTTTTGTTTCTTTCATTGTCCTAACATCTGGGAAAGGGTAAATTTTCGGAAGAGCTGGTTACATTGCCTCACTTCTCAGTCTCCCCCAATACCTTTGTCTCTCTACTCCTCTCCTCTCCCCTCTATACACAGTAGATACACACGTATATCAGTGTTTAGAACTTCATTCACTGAATTCAAAATCAGCGTCTTTATCTTTTTTCTTTGTTATGGTATTCCTCTTTTCTCTTTCTCTCCTGGTATGCTTTTCCTTTCCCATTGCTTCATCTCTTTACTTTTTCTTGTTTGCTTGCTTTTTTCCTCCTAAGACAGCATCCGTTTAAACTGCAAAGCACTTATGACATGAGGAAAAATATTTGCCCATAGAGGTTGGTCTAGAAGGAATTTCAGCAGGAGTTGAGATGAAGAATTCAGTAAACAGAGCATGGGGTCAATAATAGACAGGACTTGCATCATTGTGCTTGCTGAAGAACCCTGGAATAACTCCCTATTAGAAAATCAGGAAGACAGATCCATGAAAACCCATGTTTTCAAATTCAGTCACTCAGATGCTCAGAATATGCTTGATATCTACAATACATCTCAATGATCTGTTAATTACTAAACTTTCAGACCTTTCCCATGCAATACCTTCTTTCTTTCTATTTCTTCTCCTCCTCCTTTTCCTTCTTTCTCATTTTTTAGGAGAAAGTAGCCTCAGAAATGCCTATAACTTCTTACCTCCTTCTGCCAAAAAATGTTTCAGTCCCTACCACGAAATCCATTACTAAAACTCTAGCTTCTCTCCTTTTCCTTATCATATGAAATTAGTTCTAAAAATCTATGAAGGACCTATTTTGTACAAGGTTGCATGATAAGTCCCTGGGGTGATTTTTCTTTGACTACTTCAGGTTATTTGGATATTAACTTGACACCATAGAAATATATCTGAAGAATAAAAATCCTGTTTCTCTAGTACTTATGTTCCTAGCAAAAGGGGAATTACAAAAAGACAGTCACAAAGGAAACTTTTCTAGCACAGAGAACTATAGAATATGAGTCTTTGTTTCTAAAATCACCTATACACATTGTTTCTATCCCCTAAACTAAAATATGGTTGCTTTAAAGCCATTTTCTAATTACAAATTTTCCAGATACTCTACTTAAACAAATTTACAAGAAAAACACAAACCACCCCATTAAAAAGTGGTCACAGGACATGAACAGACACTTTTGAAAAGAAAATATACACGCAGCCAACAATTATATGAAAAAAAGCTCAACATCACTGATCACTAAGAGAAATGCAAATTGAAACCACAAGATACTATCTAATACCAGTCAGCATGGCTATTACTTAAAAATTTTTTTAAAATTACAGATGCTGGTGAGGTTGTGGAGAAAGATGAAGGCTTATACACTGTTGGAAGGAGTGTAAATTAGTTCAGCCATTGTGGAAGACAATGTGGCAATTCCTCTAAGACCTAAAGACAGAACTACCATTTTCTCAGCAATCCCATTACTTGGTATATATCCAAAGAAATATAAATAATTTTATTATAAAGACACATGCAAACAAGTGTTCACTGCAGCACTAGTCACATTAGGAAATACATGGAATAATCCTAAATGCCCATTGGTGATAGACTGGATAAAGAAAATGTGGTTTACATATACACTATGGAATACTATGGAGCCATGGAAAGGAACAATATCATTTCTTTGCAAGCACATAGATGGAGCTATAGGCCACTATCCTCAGCCAACTAATGCAGGAACAGAAAACCAAATATCACATGTTCTCACTTATAAGTAGGAGCTAAATAATGAGAACACATGGACACAGAAAGAGGAACAACACATACTGGAGCCTTTCAGAGGATGGAGTGTGAGAGGAAGGAGATTAGGGAAAATAACTAATGGGTACTAGGCTTATTACCTGGGCGATGAAATAATCTGTTCAGCAAATGCCCATGACACAAGTTTACCTGCTTAACAAACCTGCACTTGTTCATCCAAACTTAAAACTTAAACAAAGAAAAAAGAGAGAGAGAGAGAATTTCTAGGGAGCTGATATAGTTTGTATATTTGTCCCCACCCAAATCCCATGTTAAATTATAATTCCCAGTGCTGGAGGGAGGACCTGGTAGGAGGTGTTTGAATCATGGGGCAGACCCTCATGGCTTGGTGCTGTCTTCCTGATAGTGACTTCTCATGAGATCTGGTCATTTAAAAGTATGTATTTTCCCTTATCCTACAGCTTTCTCTCTCTCGCTCCTGATTATGCTATGTGATGTGCCTGCCCCACCTTTGCCTTCTGCCATGATTGTAAGTTTCCTGAGACCTCCTCAAAAGCAGATGCTGGTGTTATGTTTTCTGTACAGCCTGCAGAACCGTAAACCAAAAACACCGTTTTTTTTTTTTTTTTTTTAATAAATTACCCAGTCTCAGGCATTTTCTTACAGTAATTCCAGAAGGGCCTAATACAGGAGACCACATATTATATTTGAGACAGTGCTAAGCTCTTGGGAAACAGAATAAAACAGAGCTCCTTCTCTAGTCTATGTATTATAATAAATTTCACAAGAAAAGTCAGGACCCAAGCACCCCAAAGAATGAGAGACTAGTCCTGTTTCCTCAGATGCCCATATTTGTCCTAACGATGAGCAGGAGTTTACCAGCTAGAAGAGGGCTTGAGGCTATTCAGGGCAGGGAATGGGCAAATGAAAAGTCACATCACTCCAGCTCACAAATATCACCTATGTGGGTAGATTTTATTGTTCTTCCTAAAAATATAATGTTCTTCTCATTGTCCTAACAATTCAAGTTTCTACCCACCCCTGCAGGTAAATTAGACATTGCCACCTGAGTCCATGATACAGTGTCTCCTCTGGAAGGGTAAGTTTCCCCAACACCAATGATGTTGGGTTCAGTCATGTTACCTGCAAATTGACCTGATACTTACTATGTCTGAGAAGATTTAAAACCACTGCATATATTTCTATAAGCTCTCTTTTATACTTTTCTTTCTTCCACAAAAAAGCAGGTCCTTGGTAAGAAATACTTCTTCATCCTGGTTTCTGAATGGCAGCTGACCCACAGATGTCAACACGTAGAAAATAAAAGATTGTCCTATGGCATTTGAGACTTGTAAATGCAGCAAAATTACATCATACAAATCCTCCTTTCTCTCTATCTTGTAAAATATATTTTATACTTCCCCAAATTCTATACCATATTATGCATTAAGCTTAATATAAAAAGCTATCACTTCTATAATTAATTTTAAAAATTAAAAAATTTAAAGTTTAGTCAATGCCTCTGTAAAAATGAGTTTGATTTTTCCCGTTTCTCTAAAAAGAAAAGTAGTTCAACAACTCTTCCTAAAAGAGGCTTGTTTTTTCTCCCATCTATTCCCAGACAGTTACATTATTTTGTTACTATCAAAAGATAGTAAGTAGAGGCCACATGGCTTGGGGGAAAAAAAACACTGAAAAAGAATTAAATTCTAGGTTTAGTCAGCTCCAAAATGAAAAATAAGACCTATTCTTACTCAGGTTTAAGTATACCTGTTATACAATGAAAACATTGAAAAGCAAATCTCCAAGATCCTTTCCTTTTATAAAATTATTTCATTTTAGTTTGCCTAAACATATAAAAACATAGTGAACCCTAAATTCCAAAGGATCTTTTTGTGCCTGGCTTATTGTAGCTTTCCAATGTCTGGCTCAGTACCAGGCATGGAATAGGTGTTCAACAAAGGTTTGCTGAGTGAGTGAGTGACTGAGTGAGTAAGTGCAGGAAACAAATACTGAACACCGTCATGCTTCAGGCTAAAAATCTTAGTGTTAGCTGCTAAGATCACAAAGATGGAAAAGATACAATCTCAGTTACCTTCAATAAAATACAGTGAGCACAGCAACAGCAACAGAGAAAGGCGTGGGGTGATATAAAAACCTATACATATAAGAACTCAAGATGGCTGCTTGACCCAGCCTCATGTTGGAAAAGGCTTTCCGCTTCTCAAAATATTTGCACATCTATTAGAAGTATTTTCAGAGTCATAGTTGAGGAGTAGCTATTTAGGGATTACAAAATATCAGTTAGGTAAGATGTGTCCCCTTAAGCACCGTATAAAAATGGTTCAAGAAACTTAAGAGGGGCAGAAGGATAATAAAACCCAGGCTTCCATAAATTGGAAATAATGGAGAAAACAGAGCTCTTCAAACAACTGTTCTAGAGACATCCCAAGAGATAGAAATTTAAGACAAGATTTTTTTAAAAGTCTGGGTGTGAGGCTCAATCACTATGTACTAAACAAGGAGTTAATATTACCTTTATATGGAGAACATATAGTTCTTTTAAAGGGGGCCATGGATTGGGGCTCATTTTAGTCTGAGAAATTGAGAAATTTTGGATGGCTGAGATGAACACCTATTAGTCAGTGTTCTCCAGTACTATTATTTGACCACTTTTCTATTTAGAACTCATTCAAGCTTCTATGGCATATTACATTTAATTAATTGAGTGTTTATGCGTTAAGGAGTTATTTGCTTGTGACTATAGTGAAATTTCCAGGATTTATGACAGGAACATTTTAGAACAGCGACATGTGTTTCCCTCCAATTTGTATAGCTTCATTCATTATAATTTTCCTGATGTTTTGCCTACCATATTATTAACTTCCCCAATGCAATGAAATACCAGCTTGTCTTCTCATGGCAGAGAAATGAGAGGAATAATTATGAATGTGGAAATCCCAGTGAAAACATGCTTCTATTGAAAGAGGCTAGTAGTCCAAAAAGGAGCTCCCCTAGATTTATGGAGGCCACTAACAGAAAACACACACACACACACACACACACAAGAAAACAGATGCATTTTTTTCATCCAGGATGCTGGATGTCCCATATGCAGGGGAAAGAGATTATATATAATATATATATAATCCAATATATATATATTATATATATATTATAATATATATATAAAATATATAATCCCATATGCAGGGGAAAGAGATTATATATAAATTATATATAAATATATTATATATGTATGTGTATATCTATATATATGTGTGTGTGTGTGTGTCTTCCAACCCAGATCATGTATGTGTATATATGTGTGTATGTGTGTGTATATATATATATGTATACACACACATATATATATACATATATATATATACACACACACATACACACATATATATATATGTCATGCTGGGAAAGAATTTACATTTTACTACAAGTTATAAAGTCCAAATAAATCATCAAGGTCACAAGTGTGTGCCATGCATAAATATTTAATCACTGTTCATTTCAAAATGTAAGAGTATGTAAGCACAGTGATTTGTAACTGACTCCAGGGAATGTTGAGATGTTCTCCTCACAACTCTTGGCTACTTAAGATCTTACAATCATGAGGAGGAAGATAGTGTTAGACAGATTTCAATGCCTGTTAATGAAAAGACACAGAACAATCTGGGAAATCAATTCCAGTCAGGGCAGTAGATCAGCAGTTATTTTACAAAGAGCTGGGGCTGACAGGACCACCACAGTCATTCATGTTTATTGTTCAACCAGGTGTTTGGGGCCATCCAGGCTCAACCCAGATCATGTGAAGAAACCAGCAAGGGGTGAGTGTAGGGAGAAGGGAAGAGGACAGTGAGAGGCCAGAGAGCAGGAGAGGGCAGGGTGTGAGGATGGGCTCAGAGGCAGCCTTCCCCCTGTTTGAGATGGTGTTTTTCTTATGACATCCTGCAGCCTCCATTGTTATTTCTCACAACATCACGGCCGGTGTCAGCACTCTGTCCATCCGGGTGGCCTCTCCTCACAGGAAAAAAAAGAAACCCTTGATTTACATTCTCCCTTCAGAAATGCTCCCTGCCTTTCTGCTTCATGTTGCCATGTTTTCCTTGCCTACCCTGATGTTCCACATCGTTTACACAACCCTCAACTGGCCACTAGTTCCAAATGTGTGTTCATTAAGAGAAAGGTTAGGTTGAAAAATAACTCCCAGTCTCAATTCCCCCTTCCAAAATCTGTGCCTCAGAGCTGCTCCACAGTTTAAAGTTATTTATATCTGTGGATATGTGAGGAAGGGAGGGAAACTTACATAGTAAAAGTAACCAGCCCAGGACAGGTTGCTTCGGTGATGAGGTAGGGATAAGTATATTTTCTTAATGGACTTTTTTTTTTTATTGCTCTTAAAGACAAAAGGTTTTATTTAGGAAAAATACCCTAATCATCCATCTGGGACATGGGAGACCCTGTACAGCAGAGAAGTTTCCAAATCCCTAAACCTCAGAGAAGCAGGTAATTGCTATTCCTGAGATAGGCAATGGAGTGATACTAGGCTCCTGAATGGCAAGAACAGGGAGGGAGCCAAAGAGACTGGTAGGCACATGGGAAAAGATCCTGGGGAAAGGTCCAGAGAAAATCTCACTTACAGAGAGGCATGGTGGCTCACACCTGTAATCCCAGCACTTTGGGAGGCCGAGGCGGGTGGATTGCCTGAGGTCATGAGTTCTAGACCAGCCTGGCCAACATAGTGAAACCCCACCTCCACTAAAAATACAAAAAAAATAATTTAGCTGTGCATGGTAATGTGTGCCTGTAATCTCAGCTACTCAGGAGGCTGAGGCAGGAGAATGACTTGAAGCTAGGAGGCAGAGGTTGCAGTGAGCCGAGACTGCACCATTGCACTCCAGCCTCAGCATCAAGAGTGAGATTCCATCTCAAAAAAAAAAAAAAAAAAAGGAAAAGAAAAAGAAAAAATATGCCACTTATGCTGTGGCTAAATAAGATTTTAGGGAGAAGAAATGTTGCATGAAATACACACTGTGTACACATTCTCAGATTTCTTCCACCATCCCCTTCTTCCTCTCTTTTAGGCAGAGCTCCTGATGGAACAGTTATGCCTCCACTTCTGGATTCTGATAAAATTCTACACTGGGGACATGAGATCTGATCAGCCACCAGTAGTCCAGATGACTCAACATGGAAGAGGCAGAGCTAGCTACCCTTTGGGATGAACTTTGATCAATGGGAAAGAGAAGGCAGAGGGATCCTAAGACATAAATCTGTTTTGTTTTATCTTCCTTGGACTTCTCCCTATTCCCTTTTTCCCTACCAGATGAATTCTATATGGTATCCAAGCACACCTACCTAGTGATCTCCTGGGTCCCTTTTTGACACGTCTGTTTATTTCATATTTTGTTAAGTGTATTTTTTGAGATATTGCAATGCAGACACTCTACTAGGAACTAAGGGGACACAGAAATTAATGACTGATTTTGTCAGTGGGAAATCCAGAAGGGCTTCCCTGAGAAGGACATGTTTAAATTAGTACTTGCAGTGTACAGTGATAATAGCAACAAACCAAGGGTTCTAAAGCAATAAGCTGTGACATACCATTTTTACTGTGAGGGCCCTAACATGATGAGCCAAAATTCAGAACTCAAGCCAGGATACGAGGCTCAGGAAAATGTAATGTTTACTATTAAGCTTTCATAAGTCTCAAAGCAAGATTGTGGTATCCTTATTTTTAAATCCTTAGCTTTTACAATAGTTTTCATTATAAATAAGAATTTCACAGAAATGACCCAAATTCACCTTTTTAAAACCACCTAATAGCTGGAACAAATGCCAGTCATGAGGCTAAAGCTCACACCAACTTTGTTATCAAAACAGATAATCCAGAGGAGGCAGAGAAGGTGGCCTCATTGAAACACTGACCTCGTCGAAACATCATGGCATAAGATCCCAAAGAACAGCAATAGTCGTTAAGAAATAATGCACCCACTTTTGGTCTAAACTTTGTTATTCTCTGATTTTTCAGAAGCAGCACCAACTTCAGCCCACACTAAAGAATTCCCCAAGATAACATACTAATTTTTAAAGTTCTATGTTAACCATTCAACTTTTCATTCTTAACACATGCAAAGGTGTATCTCTATAAGAAATATTTAGAGAATAAAATAGATTTTCTGGAATTTCATATTATCATATTACAAGATAGATAATTTAAATTGTGATAATTTGCCTTGCATCTTCTGTGTCAAGTTTCTATCAAGTGATATGTTGGAGATCCCCTGACAAGATGTACCCATTTCTCAGAAAGCAAAGAGCCAGTGAATGTTCTAATGCTCCAACTATCAACAAAGTATCATTATGGTAGGTGGCCTATAATATGGCCCCCAGGGATGTCTGCCTCTTGGCATTCACCATTTTGCATAATCATTTGTGGGTGGCTGTACCTAGTTATTTTCCTGTACTGAATAGCATAAAGCAAATGTGATAGGATGTCATTCATAGATTAGGTACAAGAAACTATAACTTCCATCTTGTCCCTCTTTTCTTCTCTCTTCTCTTCTCCTCTCCTCTCTTTTCTTCTTCTTCTCCTTCCTCCTCCTCCTCTTCTTCTTCTTCTTCTCCTTCTTCTTCTAGTTCTTCTACTTCTTCTTCTTCTTCTTCTTCTTCTTCTTCTTCTTCTTCTTCTTCTTCTTTTCTTCTTCCTCTTCTTCTTCTTTTCTTCTTCTTCCTCTCACTCTCTCTCTTTCTCTCTCTCCCTCTCCCTCACTTCTACTCTCTCTCTCTCTCTCTCTCTCTCTGGAAAACTTACTCTGAAGATATAAGCAGCCATGTTCTGAGTTGCTTCTATGGCTAGAGCCACAGGACAAGAAACTGATCTCTCTGGCCAACAGCCAGTGAGGGCTACCAACAGGTAGCAAGTGAGTGAACTTAGAGGCAGATTATCCCCAACTCGAACAACTCAGTCAAAACACTGCAGGCCCAGCCATGGGACCCTGAGCCAGCCCATGAGAAACTCTGACCCAGAGAATGTAGCTAAACCCCATCCACATGTACTCATCCATAGAAACTATGAAATGATAACTGCTCTTTGAAGTTGCTAAGTTTGGGGATTATTTGTTGTACAACAACACATAAAGAAGACAATAATCATCCTCCCAACTTTAAGGTAGTTTCTCCATAAGTCATTGATAAGGTGTATTAGTCCATTTTCAAACTGCTATGGAGAAATATCTGAGACTGGGTACTTTATAAAGAAAAAGAAGTTTAATGGACTCGCAGTTTCACATGTGAACTGAGAAGTTCACACATGGCTGGGGAGGCCAAGGTCTCACAATCATGGCAGAAGGCGAAGAAGGGCCAAAGGCACATCCTACATGGTGGCAGGCAAGAAAGTGTAGTCAGGGGAACTGCCTTTATAAAACCATCAGATCTCATGAGACTTATTCACTATCACAGGAACAGCACAGGAAAAACCCACCCCCATGATTTAATTACATCCCACCAGGTTCCTCCCATGAAACGTGGGGACTATGGGAGCTGTAATTCAAGATGAGATTTGGGTGGGAATACAGCCAAACCACATCATAAGTCATACCTCAAAAGTCCAGCTATTGAAATAAAATCATTGATAAAGAACAATTGAAAAACAGAGATCACAAATCACCTTACCGCGACTCATTGGCAAAATTTTCCCCAAAGTTCTATAAAACCAGTGATTCTCCATATTACCCATGCTGCCCTTATTTTCCTTATTTTTTAACACATTGCATATAAAACACACATACTATATTTATTTGTTACCTTCTTTTCTTCCCATTAGAATAGAAGCTCTATCAGGCCAGGAATTTTATTTTATTTATTTTTTCCCACTTACATATCTCAAAGACTAAATCCAGTGCTTGGCACAGGAGAGTTGCCCAACAAATATTTCTTGAATGAATAAATTTGATATGTTTCAATGTCAAGTTTATAACTTCTCCCCACAAGCCATAAACCATGAAATTTGCTGTTTCCCAATCACTGCTTCCACTTTCCCAAACTCACAGCTTTGCCCCAAGCTGTTAATTCCACCTAAAATCCTGTGCATCTTAGATTGCATTTCTCAGAAGCAGAATCTGAGACAAGACTTTGTGAGCAAGCAATTTATTAAGACACTACACCTAAGAGAAACCAGGGAAGACTGGGGAGCATAACAGGAGAAGAAGTAAAGCAAGGTTGTGATTTCAGGCAAAGTCTCAGAGAGGGTAACCTCAGCTTAATCCCACTGGGGAGATTTTAAGTAAATTATCCCTCCAAATTTGTCCCAATACCAGGCTAAGAGAGTTGAGCTTTCATACTCCCATACTAATCAGTCATTGACTAAGGGCTGCCCCAGGGATGTAAACTCTCAGGTACTTGCAGCTGTCCACAAGTGTGGGTAGAGCCAAGGATAAGCCGCCAAAGAAGAGACACAGGCGCTGGCTTTAGAGGCAAAAGAGCATGGAAGCCAAGAGAGAGGAGTGGAGAGCCAGTAATGGAGAACCAAGGAGACCTGAGTGAAGATCCAGCAGTGTCTGCTATTGTACATCTGATTTTTACCAGTTTATTTTATTGAAATCCTACTACCATTCACATAATTCTTTCTCTATGTGCCTTAGCACTATACTAGAACCATGTACACAGCCTTGTTGTCCTTCATTAATTTTTCCTCCACTTTCTTAGATTTTAAACTCCATGAAAACAGAGATAATATGTTACATAATGTTGTGCCTCCCCTACTGTGTCGTAAACGTAGCAATAACAATTAATATCTCGACTGTAAGCCCCATAATGATAAAGATCAGTGTATCACGGTATATTCAGCAACAGTCACATATGCCATATGTGATATATCATATACAAGTGCCTGGCATATGACAGACACTAAGTAAATATTTTTAGAATAAGGACGAGGGCTTTATAGGCTACAAAAAATGCGTTCTTATCTATTATTTTATTTATCCTTCACAGGATACAGAGAGGCATAGGTAGTAGAAGGGACTATCCCATTTTTCAGAAAAAAAGTGTTCAGCAATGCAGACTGACTTCCCCAATGACTGACTTACTAAGTAGGTACTGAGTAGCGCCTCAGGACTAAAGTTGATTTCAAGTCCAATTTGCTTTCCTCTAAGAAATCCTGATTGATGAACAGGCTAGGAACATAATTGAAGTTTGAAATTAGGTGAGAGACCCAAGATGACCTAGTCTTTTAACAAAGCTATCTCAAGGTGATTTACTCCAAGAAAACTCACAGAAGACACATTTATTGAGCACATAAAAGATAAGCAATAAATTTTTAATTTTATTTAATTAAATCACATGAAATGGAATGGAAATGGTTGGACGGAATTAAATTAGATTGAAATCATTGAAATTAAACTAAGTTTTCTGGGGTCTTTTACTTCCTGAGTTTTGTGTAAAATTGGGAGTGTGAGAAGTAGAGAGGAGGCTAGAGGGGAGGCTGCTGACTGCCCATTGCTGGCTGTAATTCATTAAGATGTGGGAAGCAACTATCAACAGGTGAAATCTCCAGAGCATAGCATTGCAAAGTCATCTCAAACTGTGTGTACCTGCTATTCTCCAGGCAGCATTCTGTTTACTCAAACCTTTCATCACAACTCCTGCCACTTTCAAAAAAAGTCCATCATTTTCCTTACTACCCTATCATCAACTAGATATCACCGGGGTAAGCATTCAGTCAGCCTAGTTTATGGCAAAGTGGGAAGGACTGACTGACAGAAACACTATAGCAGATGCTCTCTGTACCTCAACCCTATCCTGTTCCAGGACACATCCATGGAGACCTACCACAAAGACTAGAGACTGCCTGAAAGCCCAAGCACAGCAGACAGGAAGACAGTGTTAATGTCCCCTGAAAGTAGCTCTGAACCAATGGCAGGTGAGAGTTGAGAATAAGTACCCTAATTTTCTCACTTTTCTATTGGGCAATTCTATGGTGTAGTCAACATCTTTCTAGAGTCTCCCAAAGGGATTGCACCTTGGTTGCCCATGGCAGTCTCCTTTTCAACTGCATACCCTTTCTTGGTTTCCTTGTCTCTCCTGTCTCTTTTCCACTCCAATGCCAGTGGCTATGCTTTAAATAAGTTCCCTCCGAAATTCATGTTGAAATTTAATTGCCATTTTGAGGACATTAAGAGGTGCTATTAAGAGGCCTTTTGGGAAGTGATTAAATCACGAGGACTTCACCCTCATGAATGAATTAATGCCTTATAAAAGGGCTGGGAAGAATCAGCATAGGCCCTCTCTGCCCTTCTGCCTTTCTCCATGTGAGGAGAGAAAACAAAGGCCCTTAGGCCTTTACCATATGCCAAACATGTTGGCACCATAAACTCAAACTTAGCCTCCAGAAGTTCGAGACATAAATTTTTATTATTCATAAAATACCTAGCCCCATGTATTTTGTTATAGCAGCACAAATGAACTAAGACACATGTTTTCCCAGGATTACCTCTAAGATAAACTGCTTGCATTGAAATCCTCATCTCAGGGTTTGCTTCTAGTAGAATCTAAGCCTAGGTTCTGCTATGCCATTCAGGTGCATTTAACTGTTTAAAGCAGACAAGGCAGAGTGACAGCCCTAAGGGATAAACCAAATTCATGAAGATCCAGGCTTGAGTCATGTGAAAACCTTGGCAAATAGATTATAAAATATTTGACTTCTTTTTTTTTCTAGATGTATTTTCTTAGGATATTTATTTTTCTTTCCATGTAAGTACCTATGTAACAACCCTGCATGATCTGCACATGTACCCCAGAACCTAAAGTACAACCAAAAAAAAAAAAACAACTTTAACTTCTTAAGTGCAATGGACTTTAAATTTGTGTTGATCTATAGTTAATATTGACAGAATTTATGTGGTCTGAGCATTGGAGAATGAGAGAATGTTAATAAATAAGATAGTCCAGTAGGGGGAATAAATTGCAATAAAAAGCCTGTACAGAAGCATCTCTGGGAGTGGACACATTGTCTATCTACATAGCAAGCAGACCGGCATGGTGGAAAGAACTCTGGAGCAAATGTCAGAAACCTGGATTCCAGTGCTGTCACTGCCATAAACTCATCATTCAGCCTTGTTATTTTATCTCCTTTATCTTCAGTTTTTCTTCTGGAAACTCACAAGATTGGATTATTTGACTTCTACAGCCCTTTTGAGCCCCCTATTTCCATGAATCCGTGGAAGGGGATAAAGTGCATGGCACTTCTTTTAAAGGTGTGTTCCACAAGTAATTAATAAACAAGCAAACTTTTCACACAGCACTGGCTGTGTGAAGAGGGACTGTTTAATTAGGCACACCAGCTGTTCCAATCTGTCTAGACAGACTTCTCTTTTTCCCCAGCATGGCTCTGGCCACACTTGCTCCGACGTTATGACAAGGTGTCTTTTGGCTGCAGATAGCAATTTTGTTGGGTGATAATTCTAATGCTCATAGAGTCAACTATGGAACTTCTTTAGTTTTAATGCTGTTTGCCTTTCCAAGTGGAACTGGAGAGATTTACCCAAGAAATAGCCAAAAGAGGCAGTTTGTACAGCAGAAGTCACCAAAAATAGCTTCTAATGTAGCCTTCATGCCTACCTGTCCATCTTCATTAATGGGCTCTTTAGTTACTGCTCCCGTTTCCCATCCCTGCCTTTGTGGAATAAAATATTCAACATCAAAAGGACACTTTGAAGTCATTTAAGTGAATCCCCCACCGAACCAATATCGTAAGTCTTCTCAAGATCTCTGACCAAGATCTTCCTTGACACCCAGGTTCCTCAACACACTGCCTTGAGTCATGGGACAACCTTGGCAAATAGATTGTAAAATTTTTTACTTCCTAGGTGAAACGGGCTTCAAACTTGTGTTGATCTATAGATGATTTTGAACAGAATTTATCAGGTCTGAGAATTGGATAGGAAATCTATGAAATTGCTGTTAGTAATTAAAAAGCATTTTCAAAGTGCAGCCAGTCAATTAGACAAGCACAACTCATTGGATATGATGTTTTTAAGCATTAAATTTTTACCTTTTATTGCCTTTTCCAAATGTATTCAGGAAAAGAAGATAAAAAGTTGTTAAGAAACATAACTTTTTATTTTATCCTTATTGTCCTCCAATTATATTAAGCCATAAAACAACCTTCATTCGGTTACTGAATGTACCTGGTCAAGATACCCTTCAATAGTTCAATCCTCATTCATGCTTAGACTTCTCCTACTTTTCACCTCCCACCTTAGGCTGGGTGAACAATTATTCTTAGAGAAGGATGTTTTTTGCTTCTATTCTCTTTGTCTTTCATCTCCTCTCCTACTCACTGGCTACCATTCTATACCCCACAGTGGTCAAAGAGAGGGCTTCCAAGGAGGAGAAGAGAAAGGGCAGTTTTGCTTGTGTGGGTGACTTTATGCTCTCTGGACCTGGAAAATGGTAGAGCTTGTTCTTTTTCAGGGCTCTTTGAAGATTATTTAGAAACTGCCCTGCTGGTCTCTCCTACTCAACTCTCCAGACATGGGCAATGCCTCTGCTTTAGCTGGTCACTTCCCTGATGCTAAATTCTCCAGAGATAAGCGCCACATCTATGGTGTCATTTGAGTCTAAATGTACTCCCAGGCAGTCATGAATAGGACCTGAAATGGCGCCAGCCTGGTTCTGTCACCATCTGGTCCACGAAATATGCCCTTGTGGTTCTTGTTCCTTCATTGGTTGCATCCGAAGCACTGTACTCTATTTTCCCTGACTTGTCATAGATAATGGTAGCTTTTCTGAGACGATAATCTGTCTCAGCTTTTGGTATCTACCAACTTCAGGGAACATAATTGAAGTTTTATGACTGAACTCCTCCAGGCATGAGAAAGACATAGCATTTAAAACCTTCATTCTTGGCAGGGGAAGGCATTGAGATTCACACTCAGGAAAACTCTTTACAAAGAAAAACCTTTGTAATTCTTTCCCTCCATTTTCTTGAACCTTCTGTATTATCAAAGTCAGTGACAGAATATAAGATTCATGGAACTGGTCCCTGGTCATCCCCTTTGAAGAGCTGCCCAGGGTGGTCTTCCTTATATTCGCTTTGTTACCTAAAGTCTACCACATTTATTACATTTGTGTGCCTCAATCAGAACTTGAGTTCTAAAATTCTGTTTCCAAATAATTTCAGTGCTAGAACATTTTTACTAATTGCTTTAAGGAATAAGTAAAACATTTATAACTGTGCCTACAACATAGTAGGCACTTAATAAATGTCTATAAAATGAATTTATTAATAAGGTATTTCACATTTATGGATTTGTTTTAAAAACACTGTTGGTTTTCTTGTTAATAGCTGTTTTCTGTATTCTTGGAATAAAGCTTATCACATAGTAGGTATTGAGTAACTAGTTGCTAAATGAATAAATTAATTATGTGCGTTGAAATCCTGTAGAAAAAATTATAGCATTTTCACTTTAACTTAACAAGCATTTGTTGAGCCCTTGCTGAGTACCAAATGCCTGTGGTAGGTACTTATAAGCTACATCGCAATCATAATTTCATTTATCTGCATTTTTCAGTAGAAAGTAACATATATTATTTTCTTCTCTAAATACCTAGCAGAGTCAAGGACATAATGAAGGAAAGAAGAATTAATTGAACCAATGCATGCTTCCTGTGTTGGACAATATTGGACAACATTGAAAGAGGGGAACATAACAAATTATCATTTTTCATATAGTTATCTATGTAAAAGGGTAGCCTCAGATAGATAGATAGATAGACAGATAGATAGATAGGTAGACAGCTTTCTTTCTGGAGGAACTTTCTGGCCTGCACTAAAAGAAGATGAGCCTAAGGAGAGCATGATGCTGCTGAGTTGAGAAGGAAGAGATAAACAAGACAGATGAGGCAGCTGAAATTTGTGAAGTAGAATACCAAAAAGGAGGAAATTATGCAAAGAAGAGATCTAGAAAGATTCTTAGTGGTCTTCTTGATTCCTAGGCCAAAAACTATGTTATTCACAAGGGCAATGCCTGTGGATCCTGGTACACTCATTTCCTAAGTCTGCTGTGACAAAGTACCACAAACTGGCTGGCTTAAACCACAGAAATTTATCTTAGTCTTGGAGACTAGAAGCCAAGATCAAGGCATGGAAACAAATAGTACCTTCTGAAGGCCTGGAAGAATGTTCCAGACCTCTACTAGCTACTGGTAATTTCTGGCAATCTTTGGCATTCTTTGGCTTGTAATCACATCACTCCAATCTCTGCCTTCATCAGAACATGGTGTTCTCTCTGTGTACATGTCTACACCCAAATTTCCCTCTTTTAAAAATAAAGATACCAGTCATACTGGATTAGGGGTCCATCTGACTCCAATATGACATCCTCTTAGCTTAGCTAATTACATATGCAATGACCCTATTTTCAAATAAGGTCACATTCTCAGATACTGGAGGTTAAGACTTCAACATATAGATTTGGGAGGGGGACATGTAATTCAACCCATAACATTTAATAAGTAATAGTGACTAGAGAATTGTGAATAGAACAAATTCCAGGGATAGCAAAGACCTGAGACATGTTGGAATCCAAGAATACAGAGTGGAGAGAAATTGTGAACCAAGCCAGGCCTTCAGCTGAAACACCAGAAAGGCAATGGCTGACAGTGGTTCTCCACCAAGCCTAGAGTCTGAACTCCTCTCACTCACTCTAACAAAGCTAAAAGCAAATTCTCAGAAATGATCAGGCAAATCCACAAGTAAATTAACTGGTTACTAAAGCAAAACTCAACAATCCTTATGGGAAGACAAGAAAATGCAGGCATTCAACTACATAGAATTTCAATCACAAATACAAAATAAAATGTTACTATAAATGCAGAAAAGTCAGAAAATGTAACTCACAAACAAGAGGAAAACAAGTAAATAGAAGTGGGCCCCCAAACAATGTTGGATTTAGCTGAGTTTAAAGTGTATATTAAAACAACCATCATAAAATACGTTCAAAATATTAAAGGAAATGCAACATGGCAAGGTAGCAGAAATGAGATAATAAAAAGCTGAATGAAAGTTATAAAAACTACATAAAAGTTCTAGGCCTAAAAAGTGTCATATTTGAAGTTATAAATTCAATAAAGTAATTTAATTAAAAAAAACTGTGTACTTCCAGAGAATAAAGCAGTGACTTCAAAAAGACAATAAATACAATTTAGACTGAAGTACAAAGGGAAAAAAAGACTAAAAAAAAAAAGCAGAATCTCAGTAAGACAATGAAAAGTAGTCTAAGAAATTTTTTATTAGAGCCCACAAAAAAAGGTTAAAGTTGTACAAAAAAATTTAAAAACCTATTGGTCCCACATTTTTCAAATTCAATGAAAAAACAGTACTATGTTTTTAATGGTTTTTTTCTCTCCAAAATTTTTGTTAAGACTTAATCTCCAACACAATAGCATTGGAGGGTGTGGCCTTTGAGATGCAATTAAGGCTTGAGGATTTCACCCTCATGAGTGGGATTAGCATTAGCATGCAAAAGAGTTTGACTGAGAGGTATTGTCTTTTTTTGCCCCTTCTGTGCCTTCTGCCATGTGAGGAACAGCATTCCTTCCCTCTGAAGCACTTAGCAACAAGGTACTATCTTGGAAGTACAGATCAGGCCCTCATCAGAAATTGAACTGACAGTGCTTTAATCTTGGACTCCAAACCTGCAGAACTATGAGAAACAAATTTCTGTGTTTTTTAAAAAATAAATTTCTCATTATCAGGTATTTAGTATAGCAGCACAAACAGACTAACATAGATATAAAGTAAATATATCATCAGACCTCAAGAAGGTTAAATGTGCCTAGGTACATAACAATCAAATTGCTAAAAAATCAAAGGCCAAAAGAATATTTTAAAATTAGCTGTAGAGGCCAGGCACAGTGGCTCAGACCTGTAATCCCAGCACTATGGGAGGCTGAAGCAGGGGGATCACCTAAGGTCAGGAGTTCAAGACCAGCCTGGTCAACATGGCAAAACCCCATCTCTACTAAAAATACAAAAATTAGCTGAGTATAGTGGCACACACCTGTAGTTCCTGCTACTAGGGAGGCTGAGCCATGAGAATCACTTGAACCTGAACTCTATCTCAAAATAATAATAATAATAAATTGCTGTAGAAATAGAATGCATTACCTACAAGAGGACAATAACTGTTGAGGTCTCATCAGAAACAATCTAGCCAGGAAACAATTAGAGAACCTGCTCAAGGTGCTTAATTTTTTGACCCTAGAAGTCTATATCCACAAATTATGTTTCAGACAAAAAGGTAAAATTATAGACTTTTTTGATAAACAAAATTGAGAGCATTCATTACTAACAGACCCAAACTCATGAACATTAAAGGGAAAAGTGATTAGCAAATCAGCAAAATAAGAAATTCCTGCCTTAGTCTTCTCACAGAAACACCAATTTGACAATGATATAAGGACCAATATACCTTTATGATAGGTAAGGATTCCAATTAAGAGGTTTCAGTACAAAACTCACACAAAAAAACATAAAAATCATTTACGTTTTAACACATTAACATCAAACTATCCAAAAAAAAAAATTAGGAAAACAATTTCATTTGTGATAGCTTCAAA
Organism: Cacajao melanocephalus; assembly: GCA_963573385.1. Classification (NCBI taxonomy): domain Eukaryota; kingdom Metazoa; phylum Chordata; class Mammalia; order Primates; family Pitheciidae; genus Cacajao; species Cacajao melanocephalus. Next base: position 4,100 of record CAUYLG010079042.1, on the reverse strand, counting down.
AATAATAAAATATTTAGGAATAAATCTAAACAAAGAGGTTAAACACGTGCACATGGAAATTATATAACACTGAAAAAATAAAGACATTAATAAATGAAAATATATCTGTTTATGAATTGGAAAACATAATATTGTTAAAATTTCTATGCTTTCTAAAATGATCTACAAATTCAATTTAATTCCTATCAAAGCCCCAATGGCATTTTTTTGCAGAAATAGGAAAAGTAGACTGACTCAATCCGCCACTACAGAGGCAGTCTACCATTACAGACACAGTCTGCCATTACTGTGGCAGACCGCCATTACTGAGGCAGTTCTAACTATAACTCTATAAACAAAATCACAAGGAAGTTCACACAGCAGCTGGGCAGAGCCCACAGCAGCTCAGCAATGCCTCTGCTGGCAGACTGTGACTAGGCTACCTCCTCACTGGGCAGGGCATCTCTGAAAAAAGGCAGCAGCACATCTGGAACTTATAAATAAAGCCCCATCTTCCTGGGACAGAGCACCTGGGAAAAAAAGGCAGTTATGAGTTCTGCTGCAGCAGACATAAACGTACCTGCCCAGCAGCCCTGAACAGAACAATGGAACTCACGGCTCAGCACTTGAGCTCCTCTAAGGGACAGACTGTCTCCTGAAGCAGCTCCCTGACCCCATATAACCAAAGAGACACCTCATAAAGGAGAGTTCAGCCTGACATCTGGCGGGTATCCTTCTGGGACAAAGATGAGAGAAGAAGAAAGTGGCAGCAACCCTTACTGTTCTGCAGCCACTGCAGGTGATCCCCAGGCAAGCAGGGTCTGGAATGGACCTCCAGCAGTCCTACAGCAGAGGGGCCTGACTGTTAGAAGGAAAACTAAGAAACAGAAATAAATAACTTCATCAGCAACAAAAAGGATATCCACTCAGAGACCCCATCTGAAAGTCATCAACCACAAAGACAACAGGTAGATAAATCCACAAAGATGAGAAGAAACCAGTGTGAAAAGAATGCAAGTACCCAAAACCAGGACACCTCTCCTCCTCCAAGGGATAACAACTCTTCACCAGCAAGGGAACAAGGCTGGATGAAGAACGAGTCTCATGAATTGACAGAAACAGGCTTCAGAAGGTGGGTAATGACAAACTTCTCTAAGCTAGAAGATCATGTTCTAACCCAATGCAAAGAAACTAAGAACTTTGAAAAAAGGTTTGATGAAATGCTAATGAGAATAAATAGCTTAGAGAGGAATATAAATGAACTGATGGAGCTGAAAAACACAACACGAGAACTTCGCAAAGCACACACAAGTTTCAATAGCCAAATCGACCAAGCAGAAGAAAGGATATCAGAGATTGAAGATCAACTCAATGAAATAAAATGAGAAGGCAAGATTAGAGGAAAAAGAGTAAAAGAAATGAAGAAAGCCTCCAAGAAATATGGGATTATGTGAAAAGACCTAATCTACGTTTGATAGGTGTACCTGAATGTGATGAATGAATCCAAGCTGGAAAACACTCTTCAGGATATTATCCAGGAGAACTTCCCCAACCTAGCAAGGTAGGCCAATATTCAAGTCCAGAAAATACAGAGAACACCACAAAGATATTCCTCAAAAGAAGAGCAACCCCAAGGCACATAATCATCAGATTTACCAGGGTTGAAATGAAGGAAAAAATGCTAAGGGCAGACAGAGAGAAAGTTGGGTTACTTACAAAGGGAAGTCCATCAGACTCACAGTGGATCTCTCAGTAGAAACCCTACAAGCCAGAAGAGAGTAGGGGTCAATATTCAACATCCTTAAAGAAAAGAACTTTCAACCCGGAATTTCATATCCAGCCAAACTAAGCTTCATAAGCAAAGGAGAAATAAAATCCTTTATGAACAAGCAATTGCTCAGAGATTTCATCACCACCAGGCCTACTTTACAAAAGCTTCTGAAATAAGCACTAAACATAGAAAGGAACAATCAGTACCAGCCACTCGAAAAATGTACCAAATGGTAAAGAGCATTGACACAATGAAGAAACTGCATCAACTAATGGGCAAAACAACCAGCTAGCATCAAAATGGCAGGATCAGATTCACACATAACAATATTAACATTAAATGTAAATGGGCTAAATGCCCCAATCAAAAGACACAGACTGGCAAATTGGATAAAAAGTCAAAACCCATCTGTGTGCTGTATCCATGAAACCCATTTCATATGCAAGGATACACAAAGGCTCAAAATAAAGGGATGGAAGAAGATCTACCAAGCAATTGGAGAGAAAAAAAAAAAAAAGCAGGAGTTGCAGTCCTAGTCTCTGATAAAATAGACTTTAAACTAACAAAGGTCAAAAGAGACAAAGAAGGGTATTACATAATGGTAAAAGGATCGATGCAACAAGAAGAGCTAACAACCCTAAATATATACGCACCCAATACAGGAGCACCCAGATACATAAAGCAAGTCCTTAATGACTTACAAAGAGACTTAGACTCCCACACAGTAATAGTGGGAGACTTAAACACCCCATTGTCAATATTAGATCAATGAGACAGAAAATTAACAAGGATATCCAGGACTTGAACTCAGACCTGGACCAAGAAAACCTAATAGACATTTACAGAACTCTGCATCCCATATCCACAGAATATACATTCTTCTCAGCACCACATCACACCTACTCTAAAATTGACCACATAATTGGAAGTAAATCACTCCTCAGCAAATGCAAAAGAATGGAAATCGTAACAAACAGTCTCTCAGACCACAGGGCAATCAAATTAGAATTCAGAATTGAGAAACTAACTCAGAACCACACAACATCATGGAAACTGAACAACTGGCTCTTGAACGTTGACTGGATAAACAATGAAATGAAGGCAGAAATAAAGATGTTCTTCAAAACCAATGAGAACGAAGATACAACATACCAGAATCTCTGGGACACATTTAAATCAGTGTCTAGAGGAAAATTTAGAGCAACAAAATTTATAGCAAAAAATTTATAGCAAGGAAAGATATAAAACCGACACCCTATCATCAAAATTGAAAGAGCTAGAGGAGCAAGATTAAAAAAAAAAAAAAAACTGAAAAGCTAGCAGAAGGCAAGAAATAACTAAGATCAGAGCAGAACTAAAGAACATAGAGACACAAAAACCCTTCAAAAAATCAGTACATCCAGGAGCTGATTTTTCAAAAAGATCAACAAAATAGACCACTAGCCAGAATAATAAAAAAGAAAAGAGAGAATAATCAAATAGATGCAATAAAAAACGATGAAGGGGATATCACCACAGATTGCACAGAAATACAAACCACCATCAGAGATTACTGCAAACAACTCTATTCACATAAACCAGTAAACCTGGAAGAAATGGATAAATTCCTGGACACTTACATCTTCCCAAGCCTAAACCAGGAAGAAGTCAAAACCCTGAATAGACCAATAACAAGGGCTGAAGTTGAGGCAGCAATTAATACCTTACCAACCAAAAAAAGCCCAGGTCCAGGTGGGTTCACAGCTGAATTCTACCAGATATAGAAAGAGGAGCTGGTATCACTCCTTCTGAAACTATTCCAAACAATCCAAAAAGAGGGAATCCTCCCCAAATCTTTTTATGAGACCAACATCATCCTGATACCAAAATCTGGCAGAGACTCAACAAGAAAAGAAAACTTCAAGCCAATATCCATGATGAACATAGATGCAAAAATCTTCAATAAAATACTGGAAAACATGCAACTGCACATCAAAAAGCTTATCCATCACTATCAAGTAGGCTTCATTCCGGGGATTCAAGGCTGGTTCAGCATACACAAGTCTATAAACGTAATTCACCACATTAACAGAACCAAAGACAAAAACCACATGATCATCTCAATAGATGCAGAGAAGGCCTTCGACAAAATTTAACAGCACTTTATGCTAAAAACTCTCAATAAACTAGGTTTTGATGGAACACACCTCAAAATAACGAAAGCAATTTATGACAAACCCACAGCCAATATCATACTGAATGGGCAAAAACTGGAAGCATTCCCTTTGAAATCTGGCACTAGACAAGGATGCCCTCTCTCACCACTCCTATTCAATATAGTATTGGAAATTCTAGCCAGAGCAATCAGGCA